>VDFB02101350.1:23612-92083 GCA_007258455.2 Sequoia sempervirens | reverse complement strand
CCCATTCACCCAAAAACAAAAAAAAAATATTCTCTCTTTGTATGTGAAAATTTATAGGTGAAGAAGGATTGAAGATTGATCAAAAGAGAAATTTTGCAAAGTTGTCAAAGTTGTCATCATTGTTGTCAAGCTATAGAAACTCACATACAAATTTTATTTTTGACTTTCCGATAATCAAACCTAGAGAAATTAGAAGCTTATATACAAGATCTGAGGACTACAAAATCAAATTTTGGGCCCATAAACCAGGACCCATTTTCCCTAGGGTGAACCAGTCCTGTTATAGAGCTCATGATTTGCTTTCTAGATAAGGTGCACACCATTCTTCCCTTCTTAGATTTTCCTAAAAATTACTATTTTTTGTTAGTATTATCATAATATTCTACATTTCAAGTGTTAGGTCATGAAATTCAATTTGTTAATGCATTTGAAATTATCTCCCAAAAGTTTCAATCAATCATTTTTATCATGTGAAAACAACAAACCTTCCTAATAGGGTTGACTCACCTCAAGGTTGAAAGTCAATCCTATCCTTCAGAGATCTCTTTTTCTAATGAGATTAGGGAAAGTGTAAGTGTGTTCAAACCTTTAGGTAATTCCATCATTGAAACCCTCCTATCACACATACACACATATTTTTCTTCATTTCATTTTGGTGAACCCAATATTGTACATCATAAATTCTGATTTGAAAGTCTCTGAAACTCTAGATCTAGGATTTGCATTTTTTAGTCTTACATCTCATTTATGGTTTCATAATTGCATATTGCATCATTTAAAACTATATTTTGCACCATTTAAAATATCAAAAATAAAAAAATATTGCATAGTAGTCTACATATTAGTGTCTTACAATCATTTACATCAAAAAATTCAATCAAAATTGCATAAAAAAAGTTTTCATTTTTCTTGCTATTTTCCATTAAATTGCATTTGCATCTAATCATTAAATTTTGGAAACTTGTAACTGAAAGTATCTATCTACAACCTGAAACAAAGACCTGAAACTTTAACTTAGAATCTGACTTTAATTTTTCCAACCCCTGTGCAAAGAACCATTCACCCTTAGATGAATCTATCATTTTATAGGTTAATTTCCAAATTTCTAGGCATAAGTATGTCTCATTCTACTTTATATCTTGTTGTTTTCATAACTCAATTTTAGTTTTTGAAATTACAGTTTTCTATAGTTATTTGCATTCACATCAATTGGTCAAAACAAGTGCATTGTTCAAAAGTAAAATTTTCAATTTGAAGACATCATTTTCAATTTTTTTCATTCTAAAATCAATAAATCCTTACATGTTAGATCTAAAAATTACAATATATTTTCACATACTTGCATCATGTCTCCTATTTTTGGGTGTTTGCTACATTTATTTAGTGTTTTTTATCCATTTTGTGTACATTGGTGGCTTGGTGAAAATTTTATGAGTATCACAACATGGTGCCATATTCCAATACTTTAGTGAGTCGTAGTTCGATAATTATGGCATCCCATGCTGGTACATCCATTGTGGATCTTGGGTTTTCCAACTCTTTCACTCACAATGTTGACACTAGTCAAACCATATTGGGATCCCTACCTGAAATAACATGTCCCATGGCCTCCAATCCCATTGATGTTGAAACCATTGTTGCTCATGTCCCTTAAGAGAACTTGCAAAAAATGGATAATGCCTTAGAAAAACTTCAAAACTATGTGAGTTTTGAATATATTATTGGTATTGTGGTTCCTGTCATAGATAACATGATGAGAATGCTTGATAATGAACTAAGAATAGAAATGTGCATAGCCTAGCTCATATTATTGATGATCATGTTCTTATAGTGGCTAGTTGTCCTCAAACTTTTGGATACACTCAAAGTCAAGGTGGAAATCAAATTCCTCCCTTACAATCGTGGCCTCTATTCCTATAGATACTCATTCAAATGTCACTACAACAAGACAACCAACTAGAAAAATCAATCCAACTTTGGGTATGTCCACTGGGAATCCTTTTAGCTTTGTGAATTCAACCATCATATCTCCTAACCCACCACCTCTCACAAACTTGAAATTCACTTATCCTCCCAACACATAGACACCTCCACCTTATTCACCTCCATCTCAAAACATAACCAATGATTTTTTCCTCAACTTTTGCAAAATATTTCATCCCTCCAACAACAAATTTCCACATTGAACCAAAATCAAAATGGCCAACCTTCACAAAATATCAAATGAAACCCATTATCATTAGAGATGTTGAGAGAAAAAATTCCACAAGGCATAGAGATTCCTATATTTGAGAAATATAGTGGTAAAGGAGATCCTAGTAACCATGTCTCATCATATACAACCATATGTAGTGACTTCATTTTCAAAGACAAGCTCTTGGCTAAGCTTTTTCCTAGATCCTTGAAAGATACGGCCTTGGAATGGTTTTCTTCTTTAATACCGAAGAATTCAATTAGTTCATTCAATGAACTTGTTGATGCCTTTCTCAACCATTTCCAACTACACATTGGTCCCAAGATGGCCTTACCAGATTTAATGCAATGTAAACAAAACAAAGATGAAAAGGTCACTGATTTTATAACACATTGTCAATTGCTCTACTCACAAATCAACATTAAGATTCCTAATGTCGATCTTCAAAGAATGTTCATTGAAAAATTGCAAACCAATATTCAAGATAAGATTGGGATATTAAAATTTTCCTCCTGCACTCATGTGTGCATGACTCTATGACTATCAGAATTTAGTTAGTCATCGTGAAGTGAAAACTTCCTCCAGCCATCCTAAAAAATCTGAATCTATGCCTCATAGTAATTTCCAACCATTCAAGAAACAAAATAAAGGCTTTATAAAAATAAACGCACCTACCACAAATCAACATGTTGAGTCTCAAGTGGCTTCAAAATCCATATCAATTCAGGGATAAGAAGAGACAATTTACTTTGTTACCCAATACCCTTCATTCCATCATGTTGCAACTCTTGGGTAAGAACCTAATTAGCTTACATCCCATTATAAGCCTTGATACCACTAGGCCTTTACCTCCAAACCATAATCCAAATGTCTTTTTCCATTATCACCGACAAAGTGGATACAATAAAAAATGATGTATGTGTCTTAAAAATATTATACAAGACCTCATTGATTCTAATCATATTCAGATTGGTGGTGTTAATGATCACAGAAATCAGTCAATTTCCCCACCCAACCAAATTTTTCAAATCTTTACCAATCCAATGCCAAATCAAAACATATCATTTTTTAAAGCTAGTGACACCAAGAATGATGTGATGAATGTTGACAATGTACAATACATTCAACTAATGATAACATGAGTGATAATGAGGATTACATACAAAATATAGTCAACCTCATTGACATTCAACCTCCTAAGGGCCAAACCAACTTGTATCCTAACATTTCATTCTCACAAAATGACATAATTAAACATGCACCTAATGGTCCTCTTTACATTGTCGAAAGAATCAATGACAAGCCTACTAATGGGATATTAATTGATCTCGTGTGTGTAGAGAATGCAATCACTAAGGAATTCTCATTTGTGCATGAACTTTACCAAAAATATTATTTAAAATAAAAATTATGGATCAAAAAATATAATGGTTTTGATTTCCCTACGATAGGTTCGATCACTTACCCATTAAAATTTGGACCGAAAAAATTAGATTTCTCATTCTCCATCATCCCATCATCAGACCAATTCCATATGAAGCTAGGCTACCCATGGCTACACTCCATGGATGTTGTCCCATCAGTAGTACATAAATTCTTAAAATTTCCATTTGGCAATGAATTTTTTTTATAGTGCATCATAGTGGGTTTAATCCTCTATCTTCCCGTGGGAACTTTTCCTTGAATTTCTTTTGGTCCAAACCCATGGAACCTATTAAGCCTCATGAGGACTTATTTTTCAAATCTTACCATAAGTTCAAGGAAAAGTGCATAGTAGAATTATCTCTTAGCATAATATTTGAATCCATGATTGAACCCCCTATCATGATTGAACCAAAAGCTCTTCCAAGTAACCAAGAAAAATCAACCATGATTCCTTCACCTATTTCCTATAAGAGATCGAGAGATAATCATATAATTTCCACTGTGCCTCCTAAGGTCAAACAAGTTTATAAACCTAAAGAGAAAGTGGTTGACCAATGCTTGATGGTTCCTTCCATTCCCCCACAATGGCTGAAAAGAAAAGAAAAGAAACTAATGGTTGATAAACCCACTCCTATATAATCACAACTTGAAAATCGTGCAAAAAGAAACAAAAATGATAGAGTGTAGGTGTATAAATTGTGTTATTTCTCGTTAGTTAGAAGAAAAGAACAAACCAACAAACCAAGATCAACACCAACTCAAACAAACCATGATGATTCTCCACCTTCACCACAACATGAAACCTCTATGGAAATTATCATTAGACCTCCTGTTGTGATCAACTTGGATAATGATGATGAGATTTTTAAGATTGATGGGAAAGTACATAATGAACAAAATTTATTATTTTCCTCTTCCACAATCTTAGATGATAACAACTATGATGATCCTCCTAACAAGAGTGACTCACCACATGTTGAACCTAGTGATTATCCTAGTATGGCACTCATTTTTTCCCCTTTGGCTATTTATCCACCTTTTGTATACGATGAACAAGATTGGGATGTAGACAAATTGCTTTAGGTTGGCTCACATGTGTCATACTAGTTTTATGTCTATTTATGTCCTTTGTGTGATTGCATGTGCCTAATGTGATCCCCTGTATTGTGATGTTTGGTGTGTATTTATGTTTGTAAGCCTACTTTGGATGACCCGTGTTACTCCATTGGTGAAAGGATATAAAGGAAGTAGATTTTTTGTGACATTCTTCTATTTGTATTTGCATTCTTCTATATGTTGTAAATATTGTCTTTACTTTTGTCTTGTGTTTTCCTTTTGGGGATGATGCAATATGTTGAGACATTTAGGTCTCTTCCATGTTGACCCAAAATATTCTCCTTTATTTTCACTCTTAATGTGTCATTACTCTGTATTTTTTTTTCTATGAGTATTTTGGGAATGATGATGGTTCAAAGCTCTATTATATCATTGTAGCAAAGACATACGTTGACCCCAAATTCGTAGGTCCCTTATGTGTTATCATAGGATTGAATATGGGGGGAAACCTCCTTTCTATGACATAGATTTATTTGGAAACATATTTTTGGCATAGGGATTTCCAAATAAGCTCTCATGTATTGGACTTTATCATCTTCTACATTAAAGTAATTGTTCACAACATGTTTAGCAATTTCTTTAAAGTGGGGGGCATTATGCCACTCACTCATTGCTTGCATAATGACATGACTTTATTCAAAGTGTGGTCTTCTCAATTAATGTGACGTGCCTTCTTGGTGGTGACATTGGGTTTGATGTCCTTCAAGAGTGTGACCTTTCTTGGAGTATTACATTACTCTTAGTGGTAATGTTATGGCTTGCATTCCCTAAGGTGTGAATCTTTTATCCCTCAACTAGTCCTCTCTTGGTGGTGATATCAAGTGCAATTTTCCCTAAGGTGAGACATTTCATGAACTAATAAAAACCCCTTTGACTATCCTAAAACTAATTCTTGGCCACCAAGCGTAACACAACTTGCTTGCCAGTGGTGCCTTGTCATATGTATCTAGCATAATGTAGCTTGCTAGCCTTGTGAATCCTATGACCATATTGTGTGGCACCTTATCAAAGTTATCATGGAGTATAAATTTTGGTATGGTTGACATATGGGAGCCTATAGACCTAGCATGACTTTCCCATCTTCAACCTTTCTATGAGTTCACACCTTGTAGACCTAGTGTGTGTTTCTCACCCTATTGCCTTGGGGCTCACCTAGTGTATGTTGGACTACACTAGCCCTTGTGAGCATATTTTTGGACAAACAACTTAGGTTTGATCCATAACTTTTGGAAAGAAATCAAGGCCTGATCCATCCCTCTTCCCTTCCTTCTTCACTTTACATTAATTTTAACATTGCATGATTGTGTATCTTGTGTCGCTATTGCACACATGTGTCTCTTTGTGCCTTTGTTGGTTTGCCATGAGATCTTAGATCTTGGGAGCTTGATCATCCTCCTTGATCCCTATCATCTCACCTTTCAAACAATTGTAAAATTGGACCTCTCTTGACTTATTTGTCTACTTTAGTGTGAGTTTGAGCATGGGCTCATACTCTGACTAAAGTGGGGGCTAAGTGGGGGCTAAATGTAGTGTAGAAAATTCTACACCTTTATAATTTCGTACTATGTTTGTATCCCCTTAATTAAGCTTCTAATTGACCAAATTATGTATTCTAAAGCCTTATTATTCCCATTTTTCTGAAAGGGAAACCTATATTAAACAATTTCCAACATTAATTTAAACACCTTGGAAATTATGTGTCCTAGATTTAGGTCCTAGGACCCATTCACCCAGGGGCGAATGGGTCTCCTTTAAGTGCCAGGACCCAATTTATAATATTTTTTTTGAGGCATTTTAATGATTCAAACTCAAGTTTCAAATGTTGGCTTGTGGTATCTAATTTTCAATAAATTAGATAAACACCTATAAATATAGCTATTTTATCAATTCAAATATAAGGAGAATGATCTACCATTAAGGCAACTTTCACAAGAGAAAATATTATTGTCAAGAGTATTGAAGAGAATATTTATCAATCATCTACAATAGCAATCAAGATCATATTATCATGTGAAAGTTCATGTGTGTTCATGTCATGTTTTTGGAGCTAACATTGTGATATAGGTTTCAAGCATTCAAGCTTCAAATCAAGAAATCAATCAAGCCAATTCATGCAAGACCCAAGCCTTAGAGAGATGTGTTAGACTTAAATCCTCCAAGGGAAACCATGAAGGGTTTGGTGAGTTGTGACATATATTTGTTCATTCATCAATTCCTTCCATTTATCATTATTTCATCATCAAGGTTTAATTACCAACATGGGGTTTGACTAATGAAAACCCCCATTCACCCAAAAAAAACATCTTTCTTCTCTCTTTGTATGTGCAGATTTATAGGTGAAGAAGGATTGAAGATTGATCAAAAGAGAAATTTTGCAAAGTTGTCAAAGTTGTCATCATTATTTTCAAGCTACAAAAACTCACCTAAATATTTTATTTCTGAATTTTTGATAGTCAAACTTGGATAAATTAGAAGCTTAGATATGGGACCTAAGGACCACAAAATTAGATTTTGGACCCCTACAGTATGACCCATTCACCCTAGGGTGAACCAGTCCTGCTATAGAGCTCAAAACTTGATTTTTAGACTAGGTGCACACCATTCTACCCTTCTTGAATTTGCATGCAAATTATTGTTTCCATTTTTTTATCATAATATTCTACATTTCAAGTGTTAGGTCATGCAATTTAGTTTGTTAGTGCATTTGAAATTATCTCCCAAAAGTGCTAATCAATCATTTTTTCATAAGAAAACAACAAACCTTCTTAATAGGGTTGACTCACCTCAAGGTTGAAATTCAATCCTATCCTTGGGGGATCTCTTTTTTCTAATGAAATATGGAAAGTGTAAGTGTGTTTGAACCTTTAGGTCATTCCATCATTGAAACCCTCATATCACACATGCATACATTTTTCTTCATTTCAAAAGGAAGTTGGTGAAGCCAGAGCTATTGGGAGGCCTCGATGAGGTTGTAGGTTTTTCTCAGTTGGGTGTTGGAATACCAAGACCAAGGGACCTTAGCCTATTCAATGTACCAAGTGTGGTGGTCAAGCTCTACCCTTTCTTGTTGGATGTCAAAGGTGTTGACCTATTGCTTCATCAAACATGGGCACTGGAGGGGCTAAGGTTTTTGAAGAAATGGCTATATATGGAACTAGTTTAGGATTTTTCCTAGGTTGGTGACTTTATAATATGTCTACAAGAGAATGACAATAAACAAGTTTAAGTGTTTTAATTATAGAAAAATCTTTTTGTGTTTGCCTCTGGATTTGTGAGGCAATTTTGTAAACTATATTTGGTTACATAGGGTAGCTTGGGTTGTCTCTATTTTGATAATTGGATCCTTTTTGGATTGTTGGGAATGAGAGCATCGGCTAAGCTCTTGATTGTATACAAAAAGTGTAATTTTTTTTTTAAATATTAATAAAAATTTACTCTTAGGCAGCAAAGAAATTAATAATTATAATATAATTTTAGTTCAATAATATAATAGTAATATTACATATTAATAATAACATAGTAATAATCAAATAGTACTAATATTAATGGTAACATAACTAAATTGAAAATATAATAATGTTTTAGTAATAATATTAGTATAATACTTATATTAATAAAATAATAATAATATAATACTAATATTAATAATAATATAATATGAATATCATTTAATAATATTTTAATATAATATTATTGACTATTGTGATGCGACTGCAAACTAGCTAATCTATCTTAATATTAATCTATATAATATATGCCAAAGATATCATTTTTGGGGGCTATTTTTCTGTTTTTCTTTTTTGCTTTTTTGAAAAAAATACACATTGAAAAATGATCTATCGGTGTATATTATAGATTAATATTAAGATAGATAAGCTAGTATAATAGGAATATCTTAATTCTCATTTATTTTGACTTTTTTATTCTTTTTATTTTCTCTTTTGTCTTTTTAATTTTAATCTCCTTGTTTTTTTTGCATTTTCTTGTTTGTTTATTTAATTGGTCTTTAATTTTTCTCATTTTTAGTCTTGTTTGCTTTCTTATTTCACTAATTTTCTCTAAGTTCTTTGGTGTCCTTTTAGCCTATTTAATTTTTATTATTGTTTGTTTATCTTGTTAGGATAGTTTGTGAATTCTTAAATGTCTTTCCATAATATTAATATTTTATAATCACCTTATTTATTTATTTATTTATTTATTTTACAATTAAAAAGCTTACTAATATTTTTTTATCTATAATTTTGAACTATATTAATGTACTCATCCTTCTTAATAGTTGTGTATTCTTTTTGATCCTTGGATCACCTCTAATAATATTAATCTTTAATATTTTTTTGTTTATTTTTTGCATATTTATATTATTTTAGTCTATTTTAATAATCTTACTATCCTTTATTATAAAATTCCTTAATATTGTTACTCCCTATTATTTTAATATTGTTACTCCCTATTATTTTAAGTGTCTTCTATCATCTTGGTTTTATTATTTTCATATATTCTTTTGCTTTCCTTTCTCTTTGTTCTTAGCATTTAATTGATTATTATGATAATCTATAATATTATCTTTCATTTTATATGGCTTTAACTTTAGTATTTTCATGCTCATTTATTTGTTGAATTTTATAATCTTTTGTATATTTAATATACTATAGGTTATTTTTATTATGTCTTTTTAGTCTTTTAATTGTCTAACATTCTTTTGTTCCATTTTCTAATAGTCTATTAATTATAATTTTGTCCAATTTTATAAGTCTAAAGTATATATTTTTATAGACTATAATTCTATTAATAGTATTTGTAGACACCTAAATTGGACCACCCCCATATGGTCAAATTTTCCCTTGTATTCTTCTATTCTTCATTTGTAACCCATATTAATTAAATAGTGTGTTATTTGATTAATATTTCATCCTAGTACTAATGTCTCCTAAGGTGTTTGATTAATTAATTGAATACCTTACCTTATTCTTCTCTAAATTAAATAAATAGTCCAATTTATTTAATTTAGTCCCTTTTCCCAAATGAATTAAAATCAAGTTTTTATTTCATTTTTTCTCTCTCCTTGTCCTATCCTCCATAATCTTCTCCTAATCTGGATTAGTTTGATTAATCTGTGATTATGATGTGCACATTCCTAATCATAATTAGGGTCACATCCTCCATAATTTTCCACTTGCTTCTAATTATCCCTTAACCTACCTAATCCTTCATTTGCACAACCTAAATCACTAATTAATCCTAACCTAATCCTCATGCCATTTATGGCATGTACCTTAGTCAACCTTCATTAATAACTTTCTCCATTTGGAGAAGTTATCCCCACCCCCCACAAAATTTAAAATTCCTTTTTATTCCCCCCATGCATCCTAGGTGGAATTTTTAATTCCACTTTATTTCTCCAACACCTTTGGAGGAATAAAGGACCAATTTAAAATTCCTCCCCAATCCCAAGGTCAAATCTCCAAAACCAAGGGAGATTTTAGAAGAATTTAAAATTCTTTTATTTTCACATCATCCCATAATGTGGGTAGATGAGACAAGACTCACCTTTTCCACCTCATCTCCACATCACCCTTCCTTGTCCATGTTATCTACCACATGTCTTCATGTGATGGCTTGTGAGGTCTCAACTCACCCTAGCCATTTATCTCCCATCCTAGGATCAATCCTGGTCATCCATTCATTTAGAGCCCCTTTCCCTAAATATAGTGATTTTTGCCTCATTTTGAGTTATCACTTAAACAAGCACACTTAGAAAAAGCTTTAGCACTCATACACCCAAGTTATCCAACCTCCATTGTTGCAACATTTTGAACACCCACCTTGCATCCAATCCACTATCAAGCTACACCATTGCATTGCTTATCTCATCACCATCATTTTGAGCTAGGTTGCATGCCATTTTACCAACAAAGGAGCACACAAAGTCATCTTCAAAGGGCCAGCCAAAGGGAACAATTCAAACAAGGTAAAAATTGCTATTTTCTTGTGTATTTGTTTGAATTAAGCTAGGCTAATCTTGAGTTATTTTTTGTGTTTCTTTCCTTACATTTCATTTTTTTTTCTTTGCATTTTAGGACTAGAACACTTGCACACATTTCTAGTACACCTGGTGGGACCCATGTCATAGGTCTACTTTCACTTTTTGGTGTTGTTTTAAATTTTGTAGGTTAAAATTTTGACTATAGAGATGAATCCACCCCAACAAGTGAATATGCCTACTCACAAGGGCGATCTTGCTTCAATATAGGTGAATGCATGTACGCCACTTCTTCAAAAAGGTGAACCTGCATCTAGTGACCAAGATCAACCATTTCAGAGGAAAACCTGCTCGAAGCAATATAGAAGGGTGAATTTGTTGATAGAAAGGGTGATCCTACTCAGATCATAGACACATATTCACATATGCCATTCCACTACAAAGGCGATCTCGTACCCACCTTTCCTCAAAAAATTTGATCCTAACATCATTGAAAAAGAAAATTTGCCTAGCATAGGGGCAAACCCGAGGCAAATCCAGAGACTTGAATTTTCCAATTTTAGCTTTCATTTGGTTGTGGTTTTAGCTAATAATATGCTAACTTGTTTGTCTATGCTTGTGAGATTTCACTAAAACTTGTACAGCTTATCATTTTCCCAAGATTAGAGGTTAAACTACTAATTCGTTTGTTGCAAGACGATCGGTTGAAGAGCCTTAGATTAGTTTGCTTGTGTGTCTTTTTCATACTAATCTAAGAACACTTTGATTTCTTAAAGGGTCAATTAACTTTGTGTGTCATGTTTTTAGTTTTCTATTGATGTATACTCTCTCCTTGCATCGTACGGTGAGCCTAGGGATCAAAAATCATAGCATGCTCAAGTCCAATTAAGTTCACCTAGGAGTACTAATATGTGCATGCTCTCCCCTTACACTATTTGCAAGCCTAGGGATCAAAAACATCTAGTATTTCCTTCCCTTTAGAAGACCTACTTGAGGATTTCATCACCCCAAGGGATGATCTCAACCACATGTACTGGCAGGGTATATAAAGGGGGGAGAGCCAAAGTTGTACCGCAATCCAATTGCATCATGTCTGGTAGAGCATCAATACTAGGGTGACTCCTAGTTAAGGTGTGAAGGGTTGGTCTAAGTTTCCAATACCTTGTTGGGGCTCTCGATCCATGGTTGTGCCTCACACATCCTCCTAGTGTATCGAGGACTCCCTAGAGAGCTCGTATAGCCTAGATAAGACCCATGCTTAGTCACAACTTGGTGTAGTGTAGGGATTGAGGATGACACCATGTACTCCCTTGGGTAGAGATAGACATCCTCATGGTGAACTATGATAATTCTCAAGTGAGAGAGTGAAGGTGAACCCATGGTGTTTGTTGATGACCTTATTCCTTTAAATCTTTAGTTATCCACCTTTGCAAGAAAGGGTGATCTAGAGAACCACCTCTATATCATGGAGTATTAACCTTGGGGAGCCCCCTCAAGGTGGTTGGCATACATCAAGTTTGTAAACCCTTTATCACTAATTTTAGGCTTGTGTTGTCTGGTGTGTCTTCTTATGATATACCAGTACTTGTCGTTAGTTTGACTCGATCCCAACCCACTACTTATTGTTTGTTGTTTTTGTCCTATGCCATAGTCTATTCCTACCCTCATTGGAAAATTTGCATTATGGACAAGTGATCCTACCCTACAAAGGGTGAGTCCGTGTCAAAGTCTATTCAAGTCATCCTGATAGGTGAACTCACTTTTTTCAAGGGTGAATTCATTAGTGGGTCTCTTAGATAGGTGATCTCGCGTCCACCGGTTCCATGAATAGGTGATCTTGTTCCCTGCATAGGTGCTTCCACACCTGAGTCTCCTAGTCCTTTGTTTGTACATCCCCTAGAATAGGTAAACCTACCCTCCACATGGGAAATCCCACTTCGACTTCGTACCATCCCTCATTCATACACTCGAAGAATTAGGCAATCTTACTTCCCTAATAGGCATTTTCATGTCTTGTTCATGCATCCAAAGTAAGGGGTGATCCTGAGACCTAGATTGGGGAACTAGTTTCTTGAAGGGTGATCTTGCATACACCTATCCATACTAAGTCCTATTTAGGTGATAGTGCTACTTGTTTTGGTGATCCTAGGAAACCTTGAATGTACAATCAATGATATAGGAAAACTCATGAACTTTAGAGGGGTGAACCTACTACACATAGGGGTGATCTCGTATAGTCTTGGGAAGGTGAACACATGGCCTAGACAAGAGAATTTTCTACCCACAGAGGAAAATCCACCTCCCATACGAAAACCAAAGAGTGAACCCTCTTGGCCACTAAAAGCTTGTTGTCTCCTGAGTCCATTCCTATGATCAAATAATTTTTATCACCATCCACCTGCCCACAATCATCATTTTTGTGCATCTTCATTTTATAAAAGTCATTGAATCTTCAATAAAATCATATAGGTTCAACTTAGGATATAATTAGACTACATATCCATCATTTATCTATCAATCCAAATCCCTTGGACATCGTTCTAGGGGCCTTTTATCCAAATCAGGTTACGAAAATGACCCTGATCACTACCATCCATGCTTACTTAGGATTGTTACCCATCCTGAGTTAGTAATCCTTCACGGCGTTATCAATCTACTTCCACCTTGAGGTAGATTTTGTGTCGTAATTTCCTTTTTTATCACTTGATCCAATCATCAGCATCCAACATCATCTAGTTGAGCTCTTGAACCTAGTTTAGAGTTAATCCCATCGATCCAATCCAATAAATCATCTGATCCAATCAATCAATCCATCATTATCCTAGCAATCATTTGATCCATCAATCGATCATCCTATTAATCTTCATAATCATCATCTAGGTCATCATAACTTAAGTGCATCTTAGGGCTTAGTGTCATCTTGGCATCTTGGTCACTTGCATTTTCATGCTCCTTACCACATGATCACAAGTGAAGAAACTCACGAAACTACAATAGTCCCAAGGTTATTAGCCTCAACACACTCCCAACCCACCCACTAATGGTGGATCTTCACAATCCAATACTGAAGTTCATCCTTACCCTTCCATTGAGGAAGGCATGGTCAATCAACTTGAGCTGACTATTGACAAATATCTTAGTGATCCTACCAATGAAAAAATGACTGATCATTTTCTTGCTAAGCGTGGGGAAAAAATTCTTGCTCAATTTCTGATAAGGGGTACCAAGCCCCCACTAGGGTGTTATATCTCACAATATGTCAATATCACACCCCCACCTCTAATGCAGGAGATACACGGTACCAACCTAGGTTTGGAAATGATGTTTGTTATCAAATCCCACCCTCTCTAGTCCAAATTTTAGTGATAGGTGTGGTACCTAATCCCAATAATCCTCAGGGTCCTAGTCCTACTTATTCTCAAGGTCATACCAACCCGCAAATTCAAAGTAATCCTCAATGTCCTAGTCTTGTTAATCTGTAGGGGGTAACTCACAAGGTCCTACTCCCAACCCATCCATGCCATTTGCATCATCTTGTCCCCCTAATCAACCAACCCAGTTATCAGAGAAAATTGGTGGAAATACGTATAATCCTTTTGCTTTTGTGCCTCCTCACATCCCTCTTATCTACACCCATCCCCTTCCACATAAAAATTCATTTCCCAATCCCAGTCACTCTATCCCACAACAACCATCTTACCAACAACTTGCACATCAACCTTGAGTTAACCCATCACATCCTCCTCATCAGCCACAAATCACTCCACAACAACAACCATCTTATCAGCAACCTCCACATCAACCTCAAGGTAATCCATCACAACCTCCACATCAATCTCAAGTTAATCCACAATCACAAAAAATACCTGCACAATCCCAAGGCAACCTTGCAGCCTAATATTAGTACTATTTGTAACCTCCACCTCACCATTTCTCACCCTGCTATCACCAATTTCCTCTGCATAACACGTACTACCAGCCGCCTCCTCCACCAAGCACACCTAGATCACAACATACCACTTCCAATGCTAATCCTAACTACTTGTACTATAACTAGCAGTCCTCATCTCAACAACAGCCATGATAAAACACCTATTATCAAGAGTCTAATCTACAACATCCCCCATACATATCCCAACAACAACCCACTTACAATTACCACTCTAATCCTAATTATTCATACTACAATTAGCAGTCCTCCTCCTAGTAGTAGGGTGCCTCCTTATAATATTACCAAGCCCCTCCATCACACCAAAAAATCTACACCAATATTCAACCCACATACACCAAGCAATATCAACATATTCCATCATATCCTCTTCCATTCTTCGATCAATCCATTCTACCTGCACTGTCACCTTATCAACAATATGTTCCATATGAGAAATTCAATTTAGTAGGTCCTCTTCCATCAGTACCATTTGATAAGGAATTGGAAGACATGAAAGTTGCACTAAAATAATTGCAAGCGAGTACATCAAAGAAATCCTTAAAGTTTGAGGAAATTTGTCCTTATCTGTTTGACTCATCCATTTCACTCATCCCCTTCCCCAAACATTTTGAAATCCTGAAATTCAAAAAATACAAGGGGAAAGGTGATCCATGAAACCACTTGAAGATTTTTATATGCATTTTCAGGAGGTCCCGCATAATGATAAATACCTCCTATGGTTGTTCCCTAGGAGCTTAACAAGACAAGCTCTAGATTGGTTCATGGGTCTTCCATGAGGGTCAATCTCTTCCTTTTCCAAATTTTTAGAGAATTTTGTTTCCCACTTCTCTTTCAATCTTGAGGACACATAAACCTTAGATCTCCTAAAGGATAAGCAATGTGAGGGAGAAACATTTGTGAGCTACCTGCAAAGGTGGCGAGCCCTTTCCAGTCGACTCAAATCTAGTCTTCTTGAGAAGGAGTTAGTGAGAATTTTCGTTGCAAAATCCCATCCTGAGTTGTCTCACAACTTACATCTCCATTGTGTTACCACATTCATAGAGGTAAATTAGAAGGGTGCCACATTGAGAAATCCCTCATTGCAAAAGGGCTCATCAAAATCTTTAAAGAAAATAAGATAAACAATTTGGGGATAAATAACACTACTAGAATAGAAACAAAAACATTGTTAATAATGGTGTCACCGACACTAAGCACATTTAGGTAGCTAGCGCCTCTCAAAGATCTCAATATGCCCCTCATCCACCATTATTTTCTAATGTCATATTTGTACTACAAGGTGCACCTCATCCTCCTCCATAGTCCAATAAAAACAATCAAGGGAATAATAAATGTACATTCACTCCTTTGGGAGAGTCCCTAAATGTCATTTTCAAGAGGTTATTCCAAGAAAATTATGCAGTCACTTATCCTGTCATGAAGCCTTTTGATGAGTCAAAGCCAAAACCTGCTTGGTATAGAGAGAGTGTGTATTTTGATTACCATAGGATTAAAGGTCACTCCACCAAAAAATGTCACGGGCTAAAAGTTACATTCAAGACCTCATTGATCGACGAGACATTGTAGTCGATAAAAACCAAGATACTTCATCTAATGCTCAATTGAAAATATATCAAAATGCTTTTCCCAAACATAACCAAGGTCCAAGCACCTCAAATGAAAATATTGGGTCCCACAATAACAGCCAAAATAATAGCACAAACAATGTTAGCTATAAAAATGTACACTATAAGTATGAGAATATTATTACTTGCATCACTTAGGGGGAGCCACATGTATCCATGATCTATGTCAAAGGAAAATACCCCCAATTCATTGTTACCACTCACTGCACCTGCATATTAGTTCCTTGTTCATCTACTTCATCTCAACCAGCTCCCATGAGCTCGTAGTACAATATCCCTGATCATCCTGGTAAGACCCTCTACACAAATATCCATTCTAGATTTGCTAAGGTCTTCCACGGTCCATCAAGAGATCCTTAAAAAATCTTTATAGGATACACACATGCCAAATGACATTGATCCTACTCAATTCCAAGCTTTAGTAGGACACTTTTCATCTACCTATTATTTGGGTTTTAGCCAAAATGATATTCCACGTATTGATCCATCTCATAATCGCGCCTTACACATCAAAGTCCTTGTCACCCGACATAAGGTAAAAAGGGTCTTGGTAGATAATGGCTCTACCCTCAATCTATGCACCTTAAAGTTCATAAAACAGGTAGGGTATACTCATGTTGACCTGGAAAATCATACCATTACAATCAAGGCATACGATAATGAAAAAAGAGACTTAGAGGGTATTATTTTCCTTCCTATCTATTTTTTGTCTTGTTGTGTAATATACTAATTTCCATGTCCTTGATCTAGATTTACTATATAACCTTCTCCTCAGGTGACCATGGATCCATGCCATGCAATTTTTCCCTTCCACATATCATCAATTCCTTAAGTTTCCATATAATGGGGTTGAAGTCACTATCCATGTGGACCCCCAGCCTTTCAAGTATTGTCGTGCTCTTAAGGCCTCTTTCCTGCATTCATGATATTGTCTAGGAGTAGAAGTGGGAGCTCCTCAAGCATCACCATCCATTCCATCTTCTAATCCATCACCCAATACATCCTCCACTCCATCCACCACATCTAATTCTACCATTACCAAAGTCTAGATCAATGAGAAAGGTTGTGGAGAGTATGAGATGCATAAAACTCTTAACATAGCAACAATGCCTCCATCTCCTCGCACTTATGGCCAACTATCTTAGTCTGCGCCAAAGGAAGAATCAAACACTAAAACCACCAGCTCCAAGAATGTGGATTCTACAACATTCCAATCTTTGGTAATATTACAAGATTGGGCAGATGAAGACATTAGTCAATGGTCTTATAGAGAGGAACCTGAAACTTCACCTCCCCTCATTGAGTACTTTTAAGAAGTTTATCCTTGTGCTTCTAAGCTAGCAGAAAAATATAACTATCAAGGGGGAGGGCTTGGTGTAGAAGAACATGGAAGGTTACAACCCATTGAAACACTAGTGCATCCTAAACATTTGGGGCTAGGGTACGACAAGAAAAAAAAAGGATTTTGCACCATCTACTAGCAATTCAAATAACATTAACTCAAAATATGATTTTTTGGAGGATATACCCAAAGAAGAGGCTATCATACTTTCATACGATGACATGGATCTTCCTTCCCTCTTTGATTCCATCTCTATCTTTTCCATTAGCCTTTCACTCCATCACCTTGACCTCATCGATTGGGACCTATGAGGGAGTGCACCAATTGAAATATTTCCTTCAGAGGAAGCATATGAACACCTTATGGGATTGGGGGAAGATAAACACCCTAACGACAAAAACAAAACAAAAAAACAAAAAAGAGTCATCTAGTGAAAACCTCCCTGAGGCACTTCTCGATTCATAAAAAGTAAAAATAAAGGGTGCATCCACTAGTGAAAACCTCAACGCGGTGCTAGAGGATGGGGATATTCATATTCCCCTTATTAGAGCTCACTTATTTGAATGATATTCAATCTTGATTGAAGAAACACAAGAAGTCAATCTAGGCACAAAAGAAGAACCTAAAATCACTTACATGGAAAAATCATTGTCTGCAGAAGAGTATCCTATCATTGTCAACCTACTGAAAGAAGGTATCATCAACTTTGCATGGTCTTATTATGATATGCCAAGTTTGGATCCCATTTTGGTTGTCCACCATCTTGATGTCCATCCAGATGTGAATTAGCTAGTTAAATAGAGACTTAGAAAAATGCATCCACAAGTGGCCTTGCTTATTAAGGAGTTGGAAAAACTGTTGGAAGTTGGATTTATCAGGCACATTGACTACTCAGATTGGATATCAAATATAGTACATGTGGCCAAACCTAATGGGAGCATTAGAATCTGTAGACTTTAGGGATCTCAACAAAGATTTTCCAAAAGATGACTTCCCACTTCCCAATATATATGTTAGTGGATCTCATAGCAGGGAACACCATGCTATCCCTCATGGATGGCTTCTCAAGCTACAAGTAGATTAGAATTGCACCTAAAGAACAACACAAAAATGATTTCACTACCCCCTGGGGTACATTTTGTTACAATTTTATGCCCTTTGGTCTTAAGAACCCAGGGGAAACATACCAACATGTGATGGAAGTCATCTTCCATGATCTCATCCACATTATCATAGAAGAATATGTTGATGATCTACTAGGGAAGTCAAAAACTAGAGATCATCCTAAGGTCGTAAGGAAAATCTGAGTAGTTGGAATAGTATAAGTTGCACTTAAATCCAAAGAAGTATGGTCTTGGCATCATATCTAGCAAATTTCTAGGCTTCATTGTATCTAGAAGGGGCATCGAAGTTGATCCAACAAAAGTTAAGGCTATAATGGAAATTCCCCCACCTCGAAATCTAAAGTAGTTAAGAAGTCTACAAGGGAAGTTGTAGTCTATAAGGCATTTCATCGCCCAACTTGCTGATAAATTTTAGTCATTTACTCACCTCTTGCACAAAGATATAACTTTGGAATGGGATCCACAATGTTAGCAAGGCTTCAATAAGATCAAGGAGTATCTTTCGAACCCACCAATCTTAATGCCTCCCATTCCTGGTAAGCCATTATTGCTATACATTTCAGCCACTTTAGTTGCACTGGGGGCATTGTTGGCCCAACATGATGCATCTTCTAAAGAACATGCCATCTACTACATAGTCATACACTATGGGCTATGAGCTTAATTATTCCCCTATGGAGAAAGCTTTCCTAGTTGATTTTTTTAGTTCACAAAAGCTGCATCACTACATGCTCAATTATCTGATCAAACTGATATCCAAGGTTGACTTGATTAAATGTTTGTTATCAAGAACTTCCTTAACTAGTTGTATGGTCAAGTGGGTTATGCTCCTCAATGAGTTTGATATAGAATATGTGGACCACAATGCAATGAAGGGAAAATTCATAGAAGATCATTTGGTTGATGCTCCTCTTTTAGATGCTTATCCATTAGTGGCCAAATTTCCTAATGAATAGGTCTTCACAGTCTCATAGTTAGATACATAGAATTTATATTTTGATGGGTCATATGCTCAAAATGGAGTTGGTGCGAGTATACTCTTTGTCAGCCCTCAAGGTGACTACATCCTAAAATAATTTAGGTTGGAATTCCCATGCACAAACAACATTATTGAATATGAAGCTTTGATCATAGGTCTTAGAATTGTAGTTCAATGGAATATAACCCATCTTTGTGTCTTTGGTGATTCACAACTTATAATCAAATAGGTCAACAATGAATTTCAAACTAAGGATGATAAGATTCTCCCTTATAAATGCATGGTTGACAACTTCAAGAAATATTTCACCCATATCCAGTTTGAGCAGGTCCCCAGGTTACAGAATAAAGTTTTTGATGTAATGACCACCATTGGTTCTCTTATTGACATGCGTAAAGATCAAACTGATTGTGAATTCTCAATAGAAAAATTATTAATCCCAGCATATGATATTCTTGACAACAAAATGGTGTGTGACATTGTGGGTCCCCAATCGCCTTGGTATCATGAAATTTATGCCTACCTACATGACAACATCCTACCACCTGATCTCACCCATAACCAACACAATTTTTCATTCAACGCACTTCCCATTACACAATTGTAGGAGATATTCTTTATCGTAGAGGGTATTATGGCACTCTCCTTCAATGTCTAAATGAGTCAGAATCCCATGTTGTGTTAAACGAAGTGCATAGTGGTGTTTGTGGGTCTCATTATAATTCATGCTCCTATACAGGATCTACAGCCCATCATTGCATTGTGGTCATTTTCACAATAGGGTCTTGATTTAATTGACAATATTTATCCCCCTCATCTGATGACCACAGTGTCATAATAATTTCCATTGAATACTTCACCAGGTGGGTGGAAGCAATTCCACTCTCTCAAATCACTGGCATTCAAATATCCAAATTCATCCTCTATAATACTCTCTCCAGATATGGTATTCCCTCCACTCTCATTACCGACAACAGCAAGCCTTTCAAAAACTAGTACATGATACACCTTTGTGACACATATCACATCCAACATGATTGGTCAACTCCCTATTACCCCCAAGGTAATGGACAAGTCAAGGCTACCAACAAAACCCTCATCAAAATCCTTAAAAAGGTTGTCAATAATACTAGACGTGATTGGCGCCTCCACCTCAATATTTCCCTTTGGGAATATCACACATCCATCCACACCCCTACTGGTTCCACCCCATATTCCCTGGTATATAGAGTAGATGACATCTTATCGATTGAAGTTGAGATCCCATCACTCTGTATTTCTCTAAAAAAATTGATCAGTGATGAAGATGCTCATGTTTCATGGTTGATTCAACTAGAGCTCTTGGATGAGAAATGCATCAAGGCCTATAATCACCTTCAGTATTATCAACATCAACTTCAAAGGAGTTAAAATAATAAGGTTTTTCCCCACCAATTCAACGTTGGTGAACTATTCCTAAAAGAGAATCAACATACCCAACAGGATCGAGAAAAGAAAGGAAAGTTTGAAGCTAATTGGTTGGGTCCTTACGTCATCACTACAAAGTATGGTTCTAGAGCATATTAGCTTGCTACACCTAAGGGGGAACCCTTGGAAGAACCCATCAACATCATGTATCTAAAATAATTTTATACCTAAGTTAGTTGGGTTAACCTACCTAGAAAAATACCAAAAAAAGTAAAAAATAATGAAAATTAAAAATCAAAAAAGTCAAAAAAATCCAAAAATAGTAAAGAGAAATAATTTGTCCTATGGTGAAAACTACCCTTGGGGGCACCTTGGATAAGTACAATTGGTGAAACCTAGAAATAGGTGACATTCATAGAGGGCTTAATCATTATCTACTTTGTGTCATATTTTCATGTATGCTTTCACTCATCCTATCCTCATATCCCCTCATATCATCCTATCACATCCATTTTCCATCAACCTCCTATCACCCACCACTTAGTATATCTTGATTGAGCATTGGATGATTAAAGTTGATATCCAAAATCCTGATCTTTTATCCTAAATCCTAAGCTTCTTGATGACTCCAGTTTATGGCTCAATTTTGATAGAGTTTATTATCCATTTATTGTTGTTGTCATAGAATTTGATACTTGGATGTTGACCTTTTTATGATATTTCCTCAAAACCATAGACATTGGGAATGAGCTTGTTTTTGTAACCTTTAAATGACATTGACATGCTATATGAACTATCTATGTTAATTTTACATGTGGATTAATGAATGTTACTTTAAGATAGTTACAAATATGCAATTTTTGTGTGTACTAATATTGTTATGCAGATATAATTTGAGCCTACAAAATTGAGGAAGATTCTACCAGTTGGTCATTTTCTATAAAGGTCAACAAGTTGATCATTCAAAGGTCAATGGAGGGAAGACTCTCAATGGAGGGAGATTCCTAGTTTAAATCAAAGAATTGCAACCGCCTTGTAAATGGTCTTAATTGTTTGTTGAGCGAATATAGGAGTTACTATTGTGTTAGATCTGCATTAAGGAAAACATCCTTGACAAGATTCCACACATGCATAACCTCCTCTCCACTTTTTATGCTTTCCCTAAAGTGGCATCCTCCTAATCTATTGGAGTTGACCACCTTGCTAGGTATTTAGCTAGTAGTTTTTCTTCCTATAAATAAGACTCGAATGTACCTTCTTAGAAGGTTGATTAATCTAATGATGTACTGGAATTCTTAGTTTTTCAGAAATATAGTTATGTTGCTCGATTCTACTCATGCTTTCCAATGAATAAAATGAAGTTATAAGTTCATGCATCTGATTTTGCATTTGTCTTAAGGGATACTCATCTAAGGGGGACCACTTGGTGATAATTCCACCTTTTAGTTTAGTTATTACTTTATATTTAGCAATTAGTTAAAAATCTAGCAATATTTGTTCCTGCAGCTACTAGAATTCCATTTTATGACTGTTCCTGCAGCCAAAGTAGACAGAGTAGTTTCATGTATGTTTGCTTAGATTTTCGTTTCTATCATGCATTCCAGTTAGTATAGTTATTGGTTGATGCTCAGTACTTATTTTATTTCCTTCCAAGCAATTTACTTTTAGCATTATGTCTTTCTTAGTTGTAGAATGAAGATGGCTACTATGAATTCCTAGTGCACATATTGTGCTGACCCATTTTAAGTCTACGTCCCTAGCTTGATAGGTTAAATGCACCTTCATGATGAATGAGATAGCTATTCAAATTATATTTTCAATCTCTCAATCACAATTGTGAGGGCTTAGTTGTTAAATCATTGTAGGAGGCCAACATTTTTGGTGTCGTTGTCAAGGATGGTGTCAAACTAGGGAGTTATTTAGAGTCATCAATTGGTAGTGTATTTCTTGTTGTAGTATTTTTGAAAGTTTACTCCTAGTATACCCCTCATTTAGGAAAGTAATGATCCACTATTCTTTTTCCAATTCTTTGTGTGAGCTAGCTAATATTGAGTTGATATTGTATGCATAGAAGGAGGGGAGATTACATCCTAATAACCCTGATCCATTCCAGCTAGCTGAGCATCAGAATCTTCCAAGAGACGAAGAAGAAGAAGAGCCACACCCCCTTTTTGATGCATTTTCTGATAAAAAAAAGTTGGTTGGTTAGGTATGTTTCTATGTTTCTATTAATGACAACTGCACTAATGCCTTGGACTTAGTGGGAGGAGGAGATATCATCCAAGTTCCTTGGGAGCATATCAAGAAGATATGTCAGAACTATTATAGGGAAGCTTCAAAGAAAGGGAGAGCTTACCAATCCTCTATGGGTAAGTCATCTACTAGTGGAGTTTCAAGGATGGAGATTACTCACTTGTTGAAAAAATTCAAAAAATACATCATAAAAAATCTAGCTACTCAACTAGATACACTTCAAGCCAAGAAGAAACAAGAGGAGGTAGAGGCAATGTTGGAAAAATATTTCACTCATTGAAAACAAAACAAGAAATACTGCAGATGCAAGATGGTAGCTAATATTGACAGTAAGAAGATTCCACCTGAGTTCAAGCCAATCCAAGGTGAAGATGACCAAGTCTAATACATTGCACAAAGGAGGCCACGGGCTCCAAGACAAGGTATGCCACCAGATCCACTATCTTTTGTTGGGCCATATTTCAATTCTCATTCATCTGGTAACTAATGGAAACCCTCATATCCATCCAACTATGAAGGATATTCACCACAACCTTGGAATAACCCTTCAAATTTTTATCGCAATCACCAAAAATATCCACCCTAGTGGCAACAACCTCAGGGGAATTGACAACAATTTCAAGGAAATTGGCAACCACCTCCAAGAAATTGGTAGCAAACATCTCAATGGAGGGTAGGACAGCAGTGGCCAAACCAGACAAAGAGTTACATGCAACCACCTTCTCAGCCCCAAAAACCTACTATAATGCCTCCTCCTGCTAGTTCAAGTTCAAATACACCTAAACCTACTCAACTACTAGCTTAGCCCACACCTAACTCAGATAACACACCATAGCAACAGTGAATCTACTTTGTTGATCCAAATCAATTCCCTACATATGATATGAGTGTAAGTGACATCCACTTCCGTTTAGGAACTACCTTTCCAGCTCCTTCCACACCCATTATCACTGAGCTTCTTGTGGAAGAAGAGGAGCATCTGAATGACCCAATTCAACCAAGTGCACCTAAAAATCTTGAGCCAGTCCCAATTAAGCACACTAAACAAGAACCACCATTTCCTCAAAGATTGGAAATTTCTAAACAAAAGGAAGAGAAGGAGGAACCAACCTTTGACATTCTAGACCAATTGAAGCATATATGTGTCAAGATACCCTTATTTCAGGCCATAAAATATGTTCCCATATATGGCAAAGCAATTAAGGATGCATCCCTTAAGAAGCCAAGAGGAAGAAGAAAGACCCCACTATGGTTCATGTGGTGGGACAGCTAGCTGGCATCATGCTTGGGAAAGCGACTGTTCCCAAATATAATGACCCAAGGAGTCCTATGGTAGGAGTTGTTATAAATGGGATCTAAATAAAGAATGCTCTGATTGATTTGGGAGCAATAATAAATGTAATGACCAAGGATATCCTACAACAACTAAATGTTGCAAGCATGAGACCTACTCCTAGTATCTTGTATCTTGCTAATAGTTCCACTGTTAAATCTAATGGTATAGTAGAGGATCTTGTGGTAACTCTAGACTCTTGGGAGTATCAAGTAGATTTCATGATTCTTTCTCCTAAAGCTACACTAGGCGGGTACCCCATTATTCTAGGAAGGCCATGGTTAGCAACAACATATGCCTATATTGGATGTTGTATAGGATACATGACCATTTCTAATGGAAAGAGCACCAAAAAGCTTGTTCTCTACCCTCCTACTTAGCCATCCCATGATATGGATGATCCCGTATGGCCACATGTTGGTGAAGAGGCTGAGGAAGTTAATTTTGTGGCACAACTTATGATACTAGGCATAAGTTCTTTCATGCAGCTTCAAGAGGAAGATGAAGTATTGTCTAACATAATTCAAAACCATTGTGAAGTAGAGGAAGCATCATCTTCTCATGCGTCAGATTCTCTTCATCTAGTGAAGACACTTTTTCCTACTCTCCCTGTAGCTGAAATTCTTATAGCAATAGGTATGTCTCATACATTGCTGCCACATGAACTCAAGGTACCAAGCATTGGTGAAGTAGCTATGATAGATTTACCTACACAAGTGCAAGTGTTAGAAGGAAAATATCTAAATATTAACAACAAATTGAGTGAAGAACAATAGTTGTCATTGAAAAACTTACTAAGGACCCACCAACATGCATTTACATGGGACTATCATGAAATGAAGGGATTGGACCCTAATATTTGCACTCATAGGATATACATAAGAGATGATTGTACACCAGTGAGGCAACCACAAAGAAGAATTAACCCTGTATTGAGAGAAATTGTAAAAGGGGAACTATAGAAATTGCTAGATGAAGGATTTATCTATCCCATTTTAGATAGCCAGTGGGTGTATCCATTGGTGATTGTGCCCAAAAAGGGAGGCAAGTGGCGAGTTTGTGTTTATTATAGGGAACTATATGCTGTCACCAAAAAGGACCATTTTCCCTACCTTTCATAGACCAAGTTTTGGACTCACTTGCAAGAAAGTAGTACTTTTCTTTTCTAGATGGATTTATTGGGTATAACCAGATCCAAATTGCACCTAAGGACCAAGAGAAGACCACCTTTACTTGTCCATGGGGAACCTATTCCTACTCAGTACTTCCATTTGGCTTATGCAATGCACCTACAACTTTTTAGAGGGAAATCATTAGCATATTTTTAGATATCTCTCATGATTGTATGGAAATTTATATGGATGATTTTACCACCTATGGTGTTGATTTCAATGAAGCATTAGAGAATCTCAAGAGAGTCCTGTAGAGATGTGAAGACCACAATCTATCTTTAAACAGTGAAAAGTGATTCATGATGATGCAAGAAGGTGTAGTCCTTGGTCGCTACATCTCTCGCAAAGGAATTCAAGTAGACCCTACCAAGATTGAGGTAATCACAAATATTCCTACATCTGCAAAACAAAAAGATGTTAGGAGTTTCTTGGGACATGCAGGTTACTATAGTTGTTTCATCAAATACTTTAGCAAAATGGCAGCACCATTGTACACTCTTCTAACTAAAGATGTTGAATTCTAATGGACAAAAGACTGTGACAAGGAATTTTTTGACTTGAAAGCAGCTTTAACTCATGCTCCTATACTCAAAGGTCCTAATTGGGAGCTTCCTTTTCACATTCATACAGATGAATCAGACTATGTTATAGGAGCAGTCTTAGGACAAAAAGAAAGATTTATTGAGAATGTTATTTATTTTGTCAGCAAAAATTTGCAGGGAACTGAATTCAACTATATAGTGACAGAAAAAGAAATGTTGGCAGTGGTCTATGCCCTTAACAAATTTAGGTACTATATAATAGGCTATCAGATCTTTGTGCACATAGACCATGCAGCCATTAGGTACCTCATGAATAAACCATTGATCTCAGGTAGGCTAGCAAGATGGTTATTTTTTATGCAGGAGTTTGACATAACCATTGTGGATAAACTAGGGAAGGCCAATGTTGTTGTAGACATTCTTTCAAGGCTGACTACATCAAAGGACAACCAAGTCATTGATGACTCTTTCCCTGATGAACACTTATTTTCCATCAATGTACATACACCTTGGTATGTTGACATAGCTAATTATTTGGTCATAGGGAGAGTTCCTCCTCATTTCTCTCCAAAAGAGAAAAGGGTGCTTATTGAAAAAAAATTCCTTTCTCATGGATTACTGGATGTTTGTTCTACACTGGACTAGACCATGTCATGAGGAGATGTGTAAGGGAAGATGAGACATATAATATTCTACATGCATGTCACAATAAAACCTGTGGAGAAAATTTTGCATCCAAGAGGATAGTAATGAAGATCTTGAACACAAGATATTACTGGCCCACACTCCACAAGGATGTAGGAAAATATACAAGGAAGTGTGACAAATGTTAGAGGATGGGCTAGCCAACCAAATATGATGAGATGCCCCTTTACCCCTAGGTAGTAATCACTCCATTTGAAAAATGGGGATTGGATTTTATAGGACCCATTGATCCTCCATCAAATGGTAAATCCTATATCTTAGTATGCATTGATTAGGTAACCAAGTGGGAAGAAGTTAAGGCCATTAAGCATGAAAGAGATAATAAGGTTGCATAATTTCTTTATGAGGAAATTTTCACATGGTATGGGGTTCCAAGAGAGATAGTGGCTGATCAAGGGGCTTAATTCACCTCAACTCTTGTTACAACACTGGTCAATGAGTACAATATAAGGCATAGGAAGTCTACTCCTTATCACCCTCAGGACAATGGCCAAGTTGAGGTGACTAATAGGGAAATCGAAGCCATTCTAACCAAAATAGTGGCCATCCATAGGAAGGATTGGGAAAACAGGCTACCAGAAGTTGTTTGGACCTATCAGACCACCTGGAAAACAACCACAGGATTCACTCCTTTTGAATTGTTGTATGGAAAGATAGATATGATGCCCATTGAATTTGAGCATAAGACTCTTAGGGCTGCACTAGACTTAGGGATGGATATCTCTAAGGCACAAAAGGAAAAAATTATGCAGTTGAATAACCTAGATGAGATGAGGAAGGAAGTCTTGCATCACATAGAGGTAGTGTAGAATTAGAGAATAAAGTGGCATGAAAAATTCATCAAGGACAAGAAATTCAAACCAGGTGACTGGGCACTACTCTACGACTCAAGGTATTAGGATAATGCAAGAAAATTCTAGACAAGGTGGCTAGGACCATATGAGGTTGTCAAAGTCTTCCCCAATGGTGTTGTTTAGCTCACTCTATTGACCCTATCAGATTTAAGCTACTTGCCAATGGTCATCACCTTAGGTTGTATCACAAGCCAACTTCCAAGGAGGGATTCCTATAGAAATTCACTCAACATGCAACACCCGAACTTCCTGTAGTCTAAGGAAGCAGACCTAGTGTCCCTCCTTCTGGCTAACTAAGGTACACAACTTGTCATAATAAAGACTTCCACTTTTGTGGGAGTCCACTTCTTCATTCATTCACCCATCTTCCCATCCATCTCCACCTTTCTCTCTCTTCCATCACGCCGCCATAAATTCACTTCATTCCACCATCATTTCACTTCATTCCATCTCCATTTTCTTTAATTGCTCAACTAACTTCTTAAAAGGTGATCAATACATTATTCATAATCTTTGCAAGCGATGTTCCAAGAATTTAGGTACATGTGCATCAATTTTTTACATCTTAATTGTCTTTTAGTACATTCATTTAATTAGTATACATTAATATAGACATTCTCCATAACATGTAATTATTCCCTGCCCCTATCAAATTTTCATTACTACTATGCATGTGAGGACACATGCTCAAATTTAGGTTGGGGGAAGTGTGAATACCATGTCCACGTGATAGTCCATGTTGGCCCATGTTAGCAAAGTTTAAATTGAGCCGATTTGAATTCTGAGTGAGGTGACGGCTTGCATGTGTGAGATGACATCAATCACCACCATTTTTATTAATCATATCCTTCATTTATTACTCCTTTACTAAATTTATTGCTTCTGTCATAATCCTAAGCTGCCAAAAAGGTAGAATTTAGATGACATTGGTGTTGGAACTTTAGTAGCATTGCAAGAAGGATAAATTGGGCTTTTAGATGAATATTGCAGGAAGGGAAACCTTGTAGAGTGATTGTTTAATTGTAGAGAACTAAACAATGGGAGGTGGGTTAATTGGAAATGAACCCACATTCATGATGTATTACTATAGGATGCACCTTGCTAGGCCGAGTTCAGAAATTGCGGATGGTTAGATTATTTCCTAAATCTTAATGGCTATATTGAAGAGGTTGCATTAGAATTTGCGCAAACATTGTCTGAAGGAAAGGCCACGGTAAAAGGGTTGAAGGTAATAGCTACTGAAGAGAGGATTACAAAAGTTACAGGGTTTCCTACCAATGGTGAACATTACCCTTCTACCAGAGATGCCAGGTCAACTAGGGCTAAATTTATAGAACCTAGTGATCCACCATTGAGTGTGGACAAGCAAGGTGTGAAGAGAACCTCTCTAATTGAGCCATGGAAGCAAGTATTTGTTTACATTGTGAAATACCTTACTTGTGAAAGTTGTTAGTCAAATCTACATTTTGTGCACTTCAAACTCCTGAATCATGAGGCATGGGAGAAGAATGAATGTGCCAAACGTGAACATATACCACCATCTTTCAATCATGGTGATTGAGACCCAAAAAGGTAGGGATAATTATGTTTCCTACCATTGTCTGATCAAATTATTAGTAGAGAAGTCTCTACATGATGTGTTTGATATGACTTGGGAAGAATTCTTGAATATTGATCAATTTAGACTAGAGCATTTACAATCTAGGGTTTTTCCTCAACCTCATAGGGCTAGTAGGAGATTGAGCATGACTGAAGCCACTCCTGGTGCCTCAAATTTTGGTGCAAGCCCTAGTGTAAACCCTCATGTAGCTGAGAAATCTATAGAAATTAGTTCTTCTAAGGTAGAACATTCAAACAAAGGAAGATCCTCTTTAGATTTTGATGATGATGTCCCTCTTGGCATCCTAATTTGAACTAAGGCACAAAAGAAAGAAGCGGAAATGAGGAAGGGAAAAGCTAAAAATAAAATGATAGAAGATAAAGTTCCAAGCTCTAAGAAACAGAAGGCTAACATTGTTCTTCCTGTAACCAAAGAGAAACATGAGAGCCCTCCTAGAAAAATAAGATGAGTTGGAACAACCGCTAGTATGTCTCCACAAGGAAGCCCTAGGACTAGAGAAACATCATGGGAGGACACAGAAGACCTAATGGGGTAGGTGAATGTTAAGGAAAATGACATATTTGAGGAAGTGGCAAATATAATATTGGCTGAGCTTGTTGCCATCGCAGAACAAGTTGAAAGTCAAGAGTATGAGGAGAATCGAGAGCTCTTGCGCCAAAAGCAAGAGTGAGAGTTTTTGTAGCAAGATCAAGAGCCAGAGCAAGAGCCCTTGTAGCTAGAACTAGGAGAAAAATTAGCACCCTTGTAGCCAGAATTGGCTAAACAAATCCCTACAGCTTGAGCCATATGAAGAGCAAGCATTAGTGCCAAGAAATTTTTTGGTAGGAATACATAAGCCCTCTAATTTTTCAATGCACATGGTAGCCATGAACTTATGGAGAGATATGCAAAGGAGGGAAGAGGAATGGAAAGAGGAGAAACACATGCTAAAGAAGGAAATTAAAAAGAGAGATGAAGAGATTGAAGATAAGAATGCATAAATTTCTAATTTAAAGGAGAAGGTGGACAATATGGCAGCCTTAGTACATCAGATATTAGAGTGCAAGACTCCTCCAAGGGTCTATGCTCTATATTTGAAGGAGAATAATCTTTCTTTTAAACTAGCAAGGATTATTTCAGGTTTGAATCCTTCCATTGAGACTCCTCTTGAATTTTTCCAGGCTTATTGGATTGCTCCTCCTAAAATGAAAAATTTGTTGTGTGAATTCTATTTGCATAATGTCCCAAGATTAAGATTGGAATCCATTGTTGTATGTTGGGGATGTCCAATTAAGGGAATTTATGTCTTGGATACAAAATGAAATTAGTTGGGGACAACAGTTCAAGACCTATAGGAAAATAGAATCCAACACTCCCTTGCCCATCAGGGCTGAATTTAGAAATCCAAGAGACATTTTCAGGGATTGGCACAAAATTCTTTACTGACTAAGCTATGGTAGTAGGATCCTACTTGAGAGAGAAGCGGTTTACAAAGAATATGAGAAGGTAGCAAAAACCACAAGGGAATCTATAAAGGGATATTTGGCATAGAGGTAGAACAATCTGACTAATGAATTAAAATAAGTTGAGCCTCACTCTCTGTAGAAATATGTTGTAGCATGCAAAAGAGTTGATATATATATATATATACAGATTAGAAGGTCAAAGGGACAATTTTGGCTTTCATTAACTTTTCAGCCACCTATCCTATTATGGCATGTGCCAAATTTTAGATATTATCAGTATGATATAGCTACAAAAGAGACAGAGATGGAGGAGGTTGGACAACAAGCAAGGGTTCTATTGGGACCATAATTCACACTCTGCAAGAACTGATGTAGGATAGCAGGTAGTTGCAAATTTTAGGGCATTAACTAAGAAAAAGAACAACCCTTCCTCTGCTAGAGGACTAGCAAAACTTTAGGTTCAGGGGAGTGATGAGTCCAACTTATGGCTCAATTTTGATAGATTTTATTATCCATTCGTTATTGTTGGCATATACTTTGATACTTGCATGTTGGCCTTTTTATGATATTTCCTCAAAACCATAGACATTGGGCATGATCTTATTTTTGTAACCTTTAAATGACATTGACATGCTATATGAACTATCTATGTTAATTTTACATGTGGATTAATGAATGTTACTTTAAGATAGTTAAAAATATGAAATTGTTGTGCATACTAATATTATTATGTAGATATAATTTGAGCCTACAAAATTGAGGAAGATTCTTCCAGCTGGTCGTTTGCCATAAATTTTAATAAGGTGATCATTCAAAGGTCAATGGAGGGAAGACTCTCAATGGAGGGAGATTCCTAGTTTAAATCAAAGAATTGTAACCGCCTTGTAAATGGTCTTAATTGTTTGTTGAGTGAATATAGGAGTTACTATTGTGCTAGATCTGTGTTAAGGAAAAACATCCTTGACTGGATTCCATGCATGCATAACCTTCTCTCCACTTTTTATGCTTTTCCTAAAATGGCATCCTCCTAATTTGTTGGAGTTGACCACCTTGCTAGGTAGTTAGTAGTTTTTCTTCCTATAAATAAGACTCGAATTCTCCTTCTCATAAGGTTGATTAATCTGATGATGTACCTGCATTCTTATTTTTTTAGAAATATAGTTATGATGCTCGATTGTACTCATGCTTTCCAATGAATAAAATGAAGTTATAAGTTCATGCATTTGAGTTTACATTTGTCTTAAGGGATACTCATCCAAGGGGGGCCACTTGTGAGCATTCCATCTTTTAGTCTAGTTATTACTTTATGTCCAATAATTAGTTAAAAATTTGGCACTATCTATTCCTGCAGCCACTAGAATTCCATTTTGTGACTATTCCTACAACCAAAGTAGATAGAGTAGTTTCCTATCTGTTTGCTTATATTTTCATTTCAATCATGCATTCTAGTTAGTATAGTTATTAGTTGATGCTCAATACTTATGTTATTTCCTTCCAAGCAATTTACTTTCAGCATTATGTCTTTCTTAGTTCTAGAATGAAGATGGCTACTATAGATTCCTAGTGCACATACTGTGTTGACCCATTTCAAGTCTACGTCCTTGGGTTGAAAATTTAAATGCACCTTCATGATGATTGAGATAGCTATTCAGATTAGATGTACAATCTTTGAATCACAGTTGTGAGGGCTTAGTTGTTAAATCATTGTAGGAGGCCAACACTTTTCGTCACTTGTACATTGGTGTCATTCTATTGGTCTCACATCCCCATCTAGGATCCTCCATCGTATCTCTTATCATTAGGTCCCATGTCATCTTTGGTCTTTTCTCGAAATACATTGCCTCTGCACTTTCACATAGGCAAGGCCATCTTTGATGGGCCCTTGAGGCTTTTGTCCATCTATTTATGCCAATCTTCATCTCCCATCTGAGTCTCCATCATCCTCTTTCCACTTTTATCCATGGTCAGTCATGATTCTTTTATCGAACTATGAGGGCTTTACAGTTTCACGCAGGCAAGGCTAGTCTTTGATCAGCCTCCAAGCCCCTATGTCTATCCTTAGGGTGTGTCTTGGTTATTTTCCATGTCATCAAGTATGTCCTTATCCAACTGATAGATAATAACATAATCCATTGGTACTGTGAGGTTGAATATATTTCAAGTGCCCTAATCATGTCGATCGACTAATCTACCCTCCATCTTTGGTCTTAATAGGATGTATCCTTCCTTAAATTGGACCGCATCAATCCCATCCACCTACTGGTCCTATGGAAAAGGATATTTGAAATTTGTTGTGATCTTTTAGTGCTTTTGCATTTTTTTATCATTTTTGCATTTTTTTTATCATTTGAGCTTCCTATTATACGAGTCTAGGGGGTCACCATGATTCATCATATCATGGTGTGCTATGATGGGTAAACATAGGGGCATATATTTATTTTCAATGTGATCTTGTCTTCTTGGTTGTCCCATGTAGTACCCACCAAGATCCCCATGATCTTGTGTTATGTTGGGGCTTCCTTTGTTCTTGTGGTTATTTCAACATTAGGCCCAACCAAAGCACTTGCGGCTTTGGGGTGTAGGGATAATCTTCTTGTCTATTGTGTTTGTCTTAGGCATTTGACACTCATCAACCTTGGTTCTTTATACCCTAACATATTGTGTCCTATGTTATAGAAAAATTCATTACTCCTAATATGGAAAAATGGCATTAGACTTGCATTGCATTCATTCTCCTATTGCATTGCATTTACCCCCATCCATTTTCCCTAGCCTATGGTTATTGATTTTTTCGTTGTGCAAATGTTATCCCCCATGTATTCTTCTTATCAAGGTCCCTATGGTTTTGATAGGTGCACTATCACCCCTATCATTGTTCACCTCACTACACATATTTGTTATCATTTAGATTCATTCCATTGCATTGCATTGGATTATCATTTTTATTAGTTTCATTGTCCATTTCATTTTTATCCCATTAGGTTGCATTTCATTATCCTTTCATTAACCATTGCATTAATTCATTTCATGGTTCATTCCATTATTACCTCATTTTATGGTATTATAATCTTCATTATCATATTAAGTTGTTTAGATTAATATAGATCTTTTAGTCTAAGCATCTTAATTCATTTCATGGCATTATCACCTTCATTATCATATAAAGTTGTTTAGATTAATATAGATTTGTTAGTCTAAGCATCTTAATTCATTTCATGACATTATCATCTTCATTATCATATTAAGTTGTTTAGATTAATATAGATCTTTTAGTCTCAACATCTTAATTCATTTCATTGCATTATCATTTTCGTTATCATATTGAATTGTTTAGATTAATATAGATCTATTGATCACAACATCTTACTTCATTTCATTGCATTATCATTTTCATTAACACCTTAAAAGTTGTTTGGATTAATGTATGTTCGTTATTCTCAACATCTTAATCCATTGCATTAAGTTCATTTCATTACATACATATCATTACATCATGTTCATATAGTAATCCATCCATAACAGTATGAATATCATACATTCATAATCGAGCATAAGTACATCATCCATAATCACATATGCATGCATTGTTGACCTCCTACAATGATTCAATAACTAGGCCTTTATGGTCATAATTCAAAGATTGGACATCTAACCTGAATAGTTATCTCATTCATCAAGAAGGTACATTTAACTTGTCAACCCGGGGATGTAGACTTGAAATGGGTTAGCACTATATGTGCACTAGGAACCCTTAGTAGCCATGTCTATACTACAACTAAGAAACACAATAATGAAAGTAAATTGCTTGAAAGGAAATAAAGTAAATGTTGATCATCAACCAATCACCATGAAATGCAAAACAAGAATAAAGATTTGGTCAAATAGATAGGAAACTACTCTGTCTACTTTGGCTGCAGGAACAGACACAGAATGGACTTCTAGTGGCTACAAGAACAATCGATGTCAAATTTTGAACTAAGTACATAATAGGAAATACTAACTAGACTAATTACTCTAAATAAAGGATTACTCACCAAGTGGGTCCCCTTGGATGAGTATCCACTAAGACTAATACAAACTCAAATGATTAAATTCAAACTATCATCTTATTCATTCAAAAATATGTAAACAGAGTAGTAGCATGGTTTTATTGAAAATGGAGAATGCTTAATACATTATTGATATCATGTAACAACAATAGTCAAGAACTCAACACTCAAGAAGAAGATTCAAATCCTTATTTAAACTACCAGCTAAACAAGGCGGTTGACTCCCCACTAACTGAGAGGATGCCACTTAGGGAAAACAAGGAAAAGAGAGACAAAGTGGTTACGTCTGCAGGGAATCCATTCAGAAATGCATGCCTAAATGTGGACTCAACATTGCAGTAATGCCCATGATTTCTTAGCGCCATAAATACAAGGCGGTTACAATTGACTACTGTGGGGAATCTATTGTCGCTGTCCTCCAGTTGACTCCTTTGAATGATTCCCTTGCATGACCATCTAATGGTTTTCTTTCTCAACTTAGCATCCATAAATCATGTCCTTCATAGCAATGTCAATACACATAATAATTGCACATCTAAAATCACCTTAAAGAACATTCATCAACCATACGCAAAAATAATATAGATAATCCACATAATATGCCAACATCATTAAAAATTCATAGAGATAAGGTTAAACCCAATATCAATGGTTTGAGAGAAACATTATACAAATATTAACACTTAACTACTAAAGTTCATGGTCTTGCCAGCAAATGGACTATAAATTCTACCCAAAATTTTGACCAAAAACTAGGCTCATCATTCCCCCCAACCTAATGTCTTGCTAGTCCTCCAGTAGAGGAAGGGTTGTTCTTTTGTTTGGTCAAGGATCTAAAGTTTGCAACTGTAAGTTGTCCAACATCAGTGGCTACAGTACATGAGTCTAGATCCCAATAAATGCCTCCCAATCTATCAAATTTGTTCCATCTTTTCCTTTCCCCAGCAATATCATATTGGTAGAATTTGTAATTTGGTACTAGCCACATGAGAATGGGTGGCTAGAAAGTTAGGGGAAGCCAAAATCTTCCATCTGTTCTATCGATCTGGATATACCTGCCAATTTGCTTCAATGCTGCAACATAATTGTGAATAGAATGGGGCACGGCTTGCTTAAGCTCATCTGTGAAACTATTCCATGATTGGGACATGTATCCTCTTACAAGCTCCAGTTTTTTTGTCGCCTTGACCTCATACTTGGTGTAGACGGCTTCAATCCAAGGCATAATTTTTTTAGCATAGATTGGTCTGAGAAGCATCCTAAGCCATTCTCTGTGAATATCCCTTGGGTGGCTTGACTTAGCCTTGATGGTTAAGGGAATCTTAGATTTTATTTTATTGTAAGCATTGTTCTGCTCACCCCAACTAATCACATTTGGTACCCAAGATATAAACTCTCTCAGTTGAATATCCCCAACATATAGCAATAGGTTCCAATCATGATCCTGTGTGATAACATAATTGTGCAAATAGAATTCACATAGAAAAATTTTCATCTCAGGGGAAGCAATCCTATAGGCATTGAAGAATTCGGTAGGAGTTTTGATGGAGGGGTTTAAGTCTGAAACAATTTTTGACAACTTGAAAGAGAGATATTTCTCTTTCAAGTGTAGGGCATAAACCCTTGGAGGAGCTCTACATTCAAGAATTTGTGGTACCAGGGTCACAATGTCATCTACTTTCTTCTTCAAAGTAGCAATCTCCTCATTTTTCTCCTCAATAATCTCATCCCTCTCCTGGAATTCCTTTTTCAATTTCTTCTTTTCATGTTTCCATTATTTCTCCCTCCTTTCTATATATTTCCATAAATTTAAAATTGTTGCATGAATCGTAAAATTAGGAGGGTTATGAATTCCTACCAATTTTTTTGTTGATGGTTGCTCCCCATACAGTACTATTTGCATGAACTTGGGCTATCCAATTGGTTGTGGTTGCGGGGGTACTATTTCTTCACCCCCTTTTTGCTATAGGACCTCATGTTTCTATTCTCAACTTTGCTCTGGCTCCTGCTGTTCTTCCTATTGTGGCTGCAGGAACTCTTGCTCTTGTTCTTGGTTTTTCTGCAGGAACCCCTACTCATTCTCAAATTCCTTTGCGATATTAGCAAGGTCTACCAATGTTACTTTTGCTTCTTTCTCAAATATATCCTCTTATTTTTCTTTAGCATGCTCTTGTTCCATTGGGACTTCAATGTCCCCATGTGATGTTTCATCATGCCCAGGGCTTTCTTGTGAAGGTGTACAAAAAATTTTCCCAGCCGGTTTTGACTTCCTAGAGGTTCTTTTACGTTTTCCCTTGGTTGCAAGATGAATAGGGCCAGCTTTTCTCTTCCTAGCACTTGACACCTCTTTCTCTATAGGATGTGTTTTGGATTTTTCTTTTCTTGTTTCAGCCTCTTTCTTTTGTGCCCTAGTTATTATTAGGGTTTGTAGGGGGACATCATCATCAAAATCAGATGAGGAGCTTACTTTTTCTGGATGCTTTGTTTTAGAGGAACTAATGTTTATGGCTTCTTCTACTGGTGCAAGAGGATTCATACTAGAACTAGCACCAGAAGTTAAAGCACTGGGGGTGGCTTTGGATATGCTTAATCTTCTGCTAGACCTATGAGATTAAGGTAAAGCCCTAGGTGGAAAATGCTCAACATTGAAAAACTCTTCCTAATGGTAATTTTGATTAACTTGAAAAAATTATTCCCAAGTCATTCTAGAAGCATTATGCAAAAATTTCTTAACTAGAAATTAAATCAAGAAATGGTGGGAGACAGAGTTATCCCTACCTTTCTGAGTTTTGGCTGCCATGATGGAGAGAAGACTATATAAGACATTGGGCATGTTTATCCTCCTCATGTGCCTCATGTGGCTCAAGATCTTGAAATGTACTAAATGTATGTTTGACAAACGTCCCTCACAGGTGAAATACCTTATAATGTAGACAACCACCTGCTTCCATGGTTTAGGTAGAGACATTCTTTTTGTGCTTTGCTTTTCTATGCTAATTGCCAGGTTTCCATGTACTATAAATTCTACTCTAGCCAACCTGACATCCCTAGAGGCAGGGTAATGCTTTCCATCAGCAGGTAACCCTGAAATTTCTGCAATTCTCTCCTCGGTCACCACCACTTTTAATCCTTTTACTGTGGCCTTTCCTTTAGAGAATGTTTGAGCGAATTTGAGTGCAATGCCTTCATCAAAGCCATCCAGCTTCATGAAATAATCAAACCACCCATAGCGTTGAAATTCTGGAAATCATTGCGCATCTTGCAATAAAACGTCATGAATTGAGGGCTCATTCTGGATTAAACCACCTCCCATTGTCCAAAATCACTGTCACTCTACAAAATTCCTCTATTGCAATTCCTGTATGAAGTACAACACCTTTCTGCTAAATTTTCACCACTAGTGTCAACTAAATTTCCTTCTTTGTCTCTACTTTTTACCATTTACTGCTTATAACTCAAGACTATGACAGGGAAATTAGGTTATTAAGGAAAAAAGAGAGGTGATGAATGAGAGCAAGATTGGTGGTTCAGTTAACATCACTTCACAAATGTGAGCCAGATTTTCAAATCATTTTATTTAAATTTTTTGACGTAGCCAAATTATGATTTGATACATGGGTAGTATATTTGCATTTTTAATTGACCCCCGAACCTAAATTTGGACATGTGTCCACACATGTAAGGAGTGGTGAATTGACAGGAAGTTATGGCATATTATGTAATCGCCTATAGTAACATGTCATGATTAAATAAATGCACTTAAAAGGTAATTAAGAGATGAGAATTACCGTGTACATACCTAAGTGTGCGAAGGATGTGGTACAAAGATCATGGGGAGAAAGTACCATTTCACCTTTTTAGAAATAATTGAACAATTAATGAAAGTGACGCGAAGTGAAGTGAGGCGGAATGAAATGATGGAAGAGAGAGAAAAGGTGATACACATGGACGAATGGGTATATGGGTGAAGAAATGGATTTCCCCCTGAGTGGAAATATTTATTATGAAAGTATGTACCTTAATTTAACCAAAAGGTGGGATGCAAGATCCACCACTTTCAGTTGTAGGGAACTCATGTTGAACGTTGGATGAGTTCCTGTAGGAACTCTTCCTTGAAGGCTAGCTTATGATATAATCTAAGATGATGACCTCTGACAAGTGGCTTGAATTAGACAGAGTCAATGGTGATGAGTTGAATAGCTACATTAGAAAAGACCTCAGAAATGTGGTATGGTCCTAGCCACCTACTTTGTAATTTTCTTGCATCATCCTACTACTTTGAGTCATATAACAATGGCCAGTCACTTGGTTGGAACTTATGCTCCTCGTCATACCATCTCATCCTCTAATTTTTCACTACTTTAGTGTGGTGCAAGGCTGCTCTTCTTATTTCATCCAAAGCTTTTAGCTGCATGATTCTCACTTTATGTCCTAAGTCTATTCCTATGGCATAATCTGAGGCATCTGCTTGAATGTAACTAGGTCCCTTTAAAACAAGAACATGGGTCAAGGCTTCCTTTAAATCAGGAAATGCTCTGTCACAGCCTTCTATCCATTGGAATTCAACATCTTTTGTTAGGAGAGTATACAATGGCAAGGGAAAATGGTCTTTTTGAGTGGCAGCGTTAAGTTCTCTATAATCAACACAAACTCGCCACTTCCCTCCCTTCTTTGGCATGATCACAAATAAAGACATCCACTAGTTTTCTGAGATAGTATAGATAGATCCAACAACTAATAATTATGTAGCTTTGTTTTTCTCAATGCAAGGTTGATTCTTTGTTGAGGCTGCCCCACTGGTTGACAATCATCCCTGATGTAGATCCTATAAGTGCAGAGCTTAGATCTAGTCCCTTCATATCATGATAGTCCCATGCAAATGCATGTTGATGAGACATCATTAAGACTTCCAATTGCATTTTTTGTTCTTCACTTAACTTGTTATTAATATTCAAATATTTTCCTTCAGACACCTATATTTGAATAATCAATTCGATCATGTTTTTTCACTAACACACGGTACCTTGAGTTCATATGGCAGCATGGTACGGAATATGCCTGTTGTTGTAGGAATTGTATCTATAGACAGAGTGGCTGCAAGAAGAGTGACTACAAGAAGTTCGTCCACAGGCAAAGTGGCTGCAAGAAGAAATAGTTGAATAGGTAGAAGTGTTTTCACATGATTAGGAGAACCGGATGATGCTTCCCCAACTTTACAATAGTTCTGGATTATACTAGGTAATACTTCATCTTCATCTTGAAGCTGCAAGAAAGGACTTCTACCTAGCATCATGAGCTATGCCACTGATTTAACTTCCTCGGCTTCCTCACCAACATGTGGCTATAGAGAGAAAATAATGAAGTCTATTGGATGCTCCCAAGAGTCTAGAGTTACCACAGGGTCTTCTACTATATCATCAAGCTTCATAGTAGAACTATTAGCAAGCTACAGGACAGTAGGAGTAGGTCTTATGCTCACAACATTTGGTTGTTGCAGGATGTCCTTAGTCATCACATTGATTGCCGCCCCTAAATCACTCAGGGAACTCTTTACTTGAATTTTGTGGATAACTGCTACTATAGAATTATCTAGATCATTGTACTTGGGAATGGTCACTTTTCCAAGCATGATGTCAGCAAGTTGTCTCATCACATGGACTGTAGTCAAGTCCTTCTTCTTCCTTCCTAGCTTCTTGAGGCATGTTTCCATGATCGCCTTGCCATATATAGGAACATTTTTTATGGCCTCAAATAGGGGTATCTAGACACATATGTGGTTCAACTGCTCCAAGATATCAAAAGTTGTATCTTCCTTGTCTTCCTTATGCTTGGAAACTTCCAATTTCTCAAGAAAGGTGTCTCTTGTGTAGCCTTCCTATCCAAAACTGGTTCAAGATTGTTAGGTACAGCTGGTTGAATGAGATCATTCAGAGGTTCCTCGTCCTTTTCCATAGGTAGCTCAATGATGATGGACGTGGAAGGAGTTGGTACAAGAGTTCTTGAATGTAGATGGATGTTACTCATACTCACAACACATGCAGGAAATTGATTTGGATCAGCAGAATATACTGGCTATTGTTGTGGTTTGTTATTTGGGTTTGGTGTGGGTTGATTTGGTAGATGATAAGGTTTGGGTGCATTGGAGCTTGAATTAGTAGGTGGAGGTGTTATAGTAGACGGTTGGGGTTGAAAAGATAGTTGCATGCAACTGGCTGTCTAGTTTGGCCTAGAAAAAGGTAGGGGATCTGGTGACATACCCTATCTTGGAGCCCATGGCTTCCTTTATGCATCCAAGTGGACTTGTTCTTCATCAGTTTTAGGTGGAATCATGTCATCAATGTTAGCTACCATTTTGCATCTGCAGTCCTTATCCTTTTGTCTATAATGAGGGCAACATTATACCAATGTTGCCTCTTCCTCCTTATATTTTTCCTTGGCCTAAAGTGTACTTGGTTGAGTATATAGATTGTTTGTAACATCTTGCTTGAAATTTTCCAATACATTAGTAATCTCCATCCTTAAAACTTCACTAGTAGATGACTTACCCATAGAGGGTTAGTAAGCTCTCCCTTTCCTTGAAGCTAATCTGGGATAGTTTTGACATATTTTCTTGATATCTTCCCAAGGAACTTGAGTGATATCTCTTACTTCTATTAGGCCTAAAGCATTACCCTCATTGATTCCCTTCAAGAAAAGCAGCTTCTTTGATTCTCCATTGAGTGTCTGGTGTGGAGATTTCTACATGTAGAACCAAAACCTCAAAATGTAATCTTCCATGCTCTCATCTTCCTTATGTTGTATCCTAAAGGCATCGCTTCCTCTTATATCATTTCCCTTGTAGCATTCCTTGTATTTCCCAAGGAACTTCATCTTCACATCCTCCCAAGTCTCCATGGTACCTCTGCCTAGACTCATAAATCATCCTAGCATAGCTTCTTTTAAAGTGGTGGGAAATAGCTCAAACCCAGGATCATTGGTGGTACAGTCATAACTTTCGTGGAGCATGTCAAACTCAAACAAGAAGGTATCACCCATGTTTTATTGATGAATTCCCAAGGAAAATGGGTTGTCAATCTAGTTGTGATCTCTAGTGGAGGCTTCAGAATTAGTCCGATCAACAAAAGGGAAATCATTATTCTTCTTCATTTATGGGCAGATTTGGAATCTCAACTAGTTACAATATCAACTCAACATCAGCTGGCTCACACAAAGAATGAGAAAAATAATACCAAACCACTACTCATCTAAGCAAGGGGGTATTCTAAGAACAACTCAAGAGAAGTGCTAAACAGAGAAACTACCAATGAATACCAAGAACTTCCTAGCTTGACACCATCCCCAGAAACGATGCCAAAAATGTCGGCCTCCTACAATGATTCAATAACTAGGCCTTTACAGTCATAATTCAGAGATTGGACATCTAACCTGAATAGTTATCTCATTCATCAAGAAGGTACATTTAACTTGTCAACCCAGGGACATAGACTTGAAATGGGTTAGCACTGTATGTGCACTAGGAACCCTTAGTGGCCATGTCTATATTACAACTAAAACACAATATTAAAAGTAAATTGCTTGAAAGGAGATAAAGTAAAGTTGATCATCAACCAATCAACTTGAAATGCAGAACAAGAATAAAGATCTTGGTGAACAGATAGGAAACTACTCTATCTGTAGAAACAGACATAGAATGGACTTCTAGTGGCTGCAAGAATAGTCGATGCCATATTTTGAACTAAGTATAGAATAGGAAATACTAACTAGACTAATTACTCTAAAGAAAGGATTACTCACCAAGTGAACCCTCTTGGATGAGTATCCACTAATACTAATAGAAACTAAAATTCTTAAATTCAGACTATCATCTTATTCATTGAAAAATATGTAAACAGAGTAGCAACATGGCTGTATTGAAAATGGAGAATGCTTAATACATTATTGATATCATGTAACAACAATAGTCAAGAAATCAACACTCAAGAAGAAGATTCAAATCCTTATTTAAACTACTAGCTAAATAGGGCAGTCAACTCCCCACTAACTAAGAGGATGCCACTTAGGGAAAATAGGGAAAAGAGAGGCAGAGCAATTACATCTGCAGGGAATCCAATCAGACATGCATGCCTAAACGTGGACTCAGCATTGCAGTAACGCCTGCGATTGCCCAGTGCCATAAATACAAGGCAGTTACAATTGACTGTCATGGGGAATTTGATGGTGTCATCCTCTAGTTGACTCCTTTGAATGATTCCTCTGCATGACCATCTGATGATTTTCTTTCTCAACTTAGCATCCATAAATCATGTCCTGCATAGCAATGTCAGTACGCATAATAATTGCACATCTAAAATCACCTTAAAGAACATTCATCAACCATACACAAAATTAATATAGATAATCCACATAATATGCCAACGTCATTAAAAATTCATAGAGATAAGATTAAACCCAATATCAGTGGTTTGACATAAACATTATGCAAATATTAACACTTAACTACTAAAGTTCATAGTCCTGCTAGGAAATGGACTATAAATTCTACCCAAAATCTTGACCAAAAACTAGGCTCATCATACATCATGAATCCATAAATGCATCCCTCCCCACATCATAAACCATTAGTGTTGCATCCATACCATACATCATAAAATCACAAATCATACATCATCACATCCTGCATCACAAAGTGATTAGTCATAAGGTATATCATCCATATCATACATACCATCATAAATGCATGCATCATAATCAACATCATACACATACGCATAATAAATATCCACAACATCATAAAGGAATCCTACATAGAGCATCGTCAATGTCCATCATATCATATATATCAAAAAATATAGTTTCCATCACATAAAGTCCATAATAAAAAGTCCACCATCCATCATAAAGTCCATAATACAATCCATGTCAATAGAGTCCATCAGATAAAAGTACAAGTGCAGAGGAAATAATAATATACATATAGATACATCTAACACATCATGGTGTCCTGAATCAATAAAGAATAAAGAATAAATAAATTTTCTCAATGATCTGTTCACAAGAATATATATGTCATCTCTTCATATATGTACAAATATGTGTCCTGCACATGTCAAAACTAAGACCCTCTTCCTATCCCCCAGTCTAACTAACCATTTCTCCCTACATTTAATCAATGGGGAGAGTTTGAACCAAGTCATTGGTTGTGAGGTGGTGTCTCTTAGTAGTTAGTATAACTGCGGGTGTGTGTAGCCCCTAAGTGAGATGGTTCTGGCCTCTGTGTAGCTGCTCTGACAGAGGGATGCACCCTCTGTACTAGATCAGGCATGGCAAAGAAATATGCAAACATGTAGTAGCTTGCCTTTGTCCACATGTCAGCCTCTCCTATCGCCCTTGCCCAGTACTGCTCCCTCTCCATCCTATATCTATCTCTTTGTCCCTACAGTTTCCTCCACTCCAACTCTCAAGAATCCTATGCTAATTGCATCGATGAAATTTGTGCCTCTACTTGTGATGCCCTCTTGAATACCTCATCTCTTCCCTCCTATAGGCTATGTACCTATGCCTCTACAGTCTCTTCTCTCTCCTAGGATGATCTCCAATCCCCCATTGTGGCCTCCACCCTCCTCAAGGCTATGTCTCTCTACTCTATGGCCTACTCTATCATGCCTAGTGTCGCATCTCTATCCCCTCATGCCACCTCCAATAGCTCTTGTAGCTGATACCTCTCCTATAATCTTTGCATCCGCTCTCCCAGCTCTCCTACCATCCCTATCACCTCCTTGTCCTTGTCTATCTGCATGGCCTCTAATGCATCCTATAGGCAATGTACCTCCTATTGTAACCTGTCCACCTCAGCTTGAAGTCGATCTCTCTCTACCTCCATCTATTGTAACCTTTTCTGTAGAATTTAGAGATGAGGCTACAAACTTGCTAACATAACTACAAGGTCCTCTACAAGTGGCCTTGGTAGACAACTATAGCCCTTTCATCCACTACTAGGGCATCTACCTCCACCTCCTATTGTCCAATCTCCTCCTCTTGTACCCCCACCTCTGACACTACATCCTCCTATGCGGCCTCCTCCTCACCCCTTTGTCTACCTCCCCTCCTCCTCATTCGATGTCTTTGTTGCTCATCCTCCTCTCTAGATCCTACTGTCAACATAATAGGATCCATTGTGGTGATCCTCATGGGCCTCCTCTCCACCCACCATGCTTCATATCTAACTATCATCCCTACATCATCAGGCCCCCTCTCCATTTCCATCCAATCATCGATAGCTCCTTCCACATCTATTGAGAATACTCGGTGAGAATCTACTAATCCCACACTACTACTAACTCACAACTGATCTGTGAGAACATTTATGCCCCCTATGGGAATATCTTGTTGTATGTTGAACTGTCAAGTCACTCAATCTACCCGATGTAGCTCAATAATGAAGGGATCTCTCCCTATCAAATAGCATCTTGAGAACATGTAGGGCTTGTATAACCTATCATCTACTCTCCACGATTGAAACTGTTGATCCATATATGGCCGCCATATAATATCCTGCTCTATCAGGCCATCTAACAACTGACGCCAGTGCTCCAGGCTCCTCCAGGATCCCTACCTGACTATAGTGGAGCATCCATCCATAATCCTAGGCATACCAGTAGGCCACTAGGAGAGATTTGTCTTTGTCCCCTAGTACGAGGATATCAGGGTGTATAACCCTAATATGCTCCCATGCCCACACCTGTAGCAGTGTGACATGGGTCACACTCATTGCTCGTCTATAGCACACAATGTGCATATCTTTGTATAGTTGTGCCAACACATAGGTTCCCCAAGCAAAGAATCCCTCCCTCCTCTCCACAATGTTCCTCACAACCTTAATCATCTTGAGGCTGAAAAAACTCCCACTCTTATCAGGGAGGAGGATCTCGCTAATCAATCTGCATAGGCACAATGGTAGTGGTGTTGAAACTCCCACATAGATGTCTATGTCCAACTCCATCCCTTGGTGGGGAACCTCTGTGGTGCCAAACACTACATGAAGACTCCTCTCTAGTTGTCAGCTCAGCATGGCATTCACCAGGTTCCCTCTAATCAGAAGCCTTAGGATGCGCTAGACATCCTCTAATGTCACAATCATCTCCCCTGTGGGGAGGTGGAAGGTCGAGGTCTTTGAGCTCCATCGCTCCATCAATGTCATCAATAGAGGTATGTGGGCCCAGATGTCTGGATATCCCAACATGTGTAATAGGCCTTCCTACTCCAAAGTTGTGTTCTCCTTGAGCATCATCACCTCCTATGTCACCTCCAACATGGTCGAGTGTCTATCCAAAGTCCTCAACAACTCTATGCTTTGCATCCACATTCACTATTTTGTTGGTCTTTTATAGCATTTCATTTCTACCCTTTCTTTTTTTAGCCCTACCCCAGTTTGGTGAATTCACCTCTATGTAAGGTGCATTCACCTCTTCTTCCTTTCTTGCAGATTCACTTGTCTAGTTCGCACATTTGCCCCTATATTCCTCTCTTGGTGGGTTCGCCTGTTCAGCAAGTGTGTTCGCCTCTTTCTTCTCCAAGTGCCCATTCGCCCCTTCCATCCCACAGGCAACCTCATGTTTTCCCCTTTCTCCCTATGGGTGAACTTGTGTACGCCCCTTTTCCCAATAGGTGACTACGAGTTCGCCTCTATAGCCCCTTTTCCCCGAAGGGTGAATTTGCAATTGCCCTTCTATCTTATGGGTGATTTTTGTTTGCCACTTCCCCTAAGGGGTGATTTTTCAATCACCCCTATCAGGTGGTGGGTTCACCCTTTTCCCAATTTAGGCAATTTTGTAATTTCCTATTCCTTGTCCCATATGCCCCTATGTGAGGAGGTTTGCCTGTTATAGAGAGAAGCAATTTCACAATTGCCCCTCTCTCAGCACATCCACCCTTGCAGATGCACACCCACCCGTTCCCTTGCCCATTCACTGGAAGGGCGAATCTTCCCTTCTGTGGTGATTGCATTTTCCTAAACTACCCATCCCAAAATCCAAAAACATGTGCTAAAATTGAAATTGAATCACAAAGATGGGTTCCAGTGCCTACCTATTGGGGTGGTGCTCGAAGGTGGTATAAATCTTGAACATCATCTTCTCAATGGATTATCTCACCATCATCCTCCATATCGCTCATTTAGTCAATTTTCACTCTCAATCGCTCAATCTCTGAGTGACACGTGTGCAAATGAAAATTAGGTGAATAGTGAATTTTCAAATTTACTATTTATAATTTTCATTTTTTCCACTAATTATCCTTCTTAATTTTGGGGTAATTTTTACCCTTTATTTAACATTTTTTAATCCTTCTACCCCCTTTTCTTTTGTGGGCCGCCATTTGCACCCCATATGTCTATTTTCCTTTGTTCAAAAGCCATTCTTCATGATTTTTTGTCCTCTATCACGTGGTGCCCTCCATTTCTCCATACCGATAAGTCGCTTGGGGCCCCTTTTCTTCCCCATCCACCCTCTCAAGGGGGCATACCCTATCATATTTTTGCATCCATCTCTCCTATCCATTTCCCTATGATATCGAGGCATCTCCTAAAGTCGTTTTCTTCTATCGAGTCATCTGCACTTCATTTTTCTTTGAAACACTATTACTCTAACAGTATTTCGAAGAGGGGAAAAATGTAGACACATGAATTTGACCACCCCCATATGGTCAAATTCACCCTTATATTCTTCTATTTTGCATCCCTAAACAATATTAATTAAATAGTGCATTATTTGATTAATATTTCACCCTAGTCCTAATGTCTCCTAAGGTGTTTGATTAATTAAATAAATACCTTGCCTTATTCTTCTCTAAATTAAATAAATAGTCCAATTTATTTAATTTAGTCACTTTTCCCAAATGAATTAAAATCAAATCTTAATTTCATTCTTTCTCTCTCCTTGTCCTATCCTCCATAATCCTCTCCTAATCCATATTAGTTTGATTAATCTATGATTATGATGTGCACATTTCTAATCACAACTAGGGTCACATCCTCCATAATTTTCCACTTGCTTCTAATTATCCCTTAACCTACCTAATCCTTCATTTGCACAACCTAAATCACTAATTAATCCTAACCTAATCCTCATGCCATTTATGGCATGTACCTTAGTCAACCTTCATTAATAACTTTCTCCATTTGGAGAAGTTATCCCCACCCCCCACAAAATTTTAAATTCCTTTTTATTCCCCCCATGCATCCTAGGTGGAATTTTTAATTCCACTTTATTTCTCCAACACCTTTGGAGGAATAAAGGACCAATTTAAAATTCCTCCCCAATCCCAAGGTCAAATCTCCAAAACCAAGGGAGATTTTAGAAGAATTTAAAATTCTTTTATTGTCACATCATCCCATAATGTGGGTAGATGGGACAAGACTCACCTTTTCCACCTCATCTCCACATCACCCTTCCTTGTCCATGTTATCTACCACATGTCTTCATGTGATGGCTTGTGAGGTCTCAACTCACCCTAGCCATTTATCTCCCATCCTAGGATCAATCCTGGTCATCCATTCATTTAGAGCCCCTTTCCCTAAATATAGTGATTTTTGCCTCATTTTGAGTTATCACTTAAACAAGCACACTTAGAAAAAGCTTTAGCACTCATACACCCAAGTTATCCAACCTCCATTGTTGCAACATTTTGAACACCCACCTTGCATCCAATCCACTATCAAGCTACACCATTGCATTGCTTATCTCATCACCATCATTTTGAGCTAGGTTGCATGCCATTTTACCAACAAAGGAGCACACAAAGTCATCTTCAAAGGGCCAGCCAAAGGGAAAAATTCAAACAAGGTAAAATTGTTATTTTCTTGTGTATTTGTTTGAATTAAGCTAGGCTAATCTTGAGTGTTTTGCTTGTGTTTCTTTCCTTCCATTTCATTTTGGTTATTTTGCATTTTAGGACTAGAACACTTGCACACAATATATTAGGAATTTTAATATACATTATCGTATCATATAATTTAATAGTTGTTTCAAGTACATTAATAGAGGTTTAATATTATAGTCTTAGTTTATTTTTATTTTATTTATTGATTTAATTTTTTTGTGCATTTTTAATTATCTTTTTTATCATTCCCTTCATTTTTATTGGGATTTATGTTTCCCAACCTTCTCATGCCCTCATCTATTTATTTTTCCAATTCTGCTACTCCATTTTATTTTCTTCTCTTTATCAGCACATCTTGATGATGCATCATGGAGCATGATATGAAACATTGATGTAAAATATTGTACATAGTTTCAATCCAAATTTTTTTGCTCTACTTTATCATGGTCTGTGGAAACTTATTTTTTTTAATAGAAAATAGGGTATATATCTAGACAATTGATCTAAGTTTTGTATTCATTCTTAAGACAAAATAAATAATAATAATATTATATTATATTGTATGTTTTAAATCTTAATAATATGAAAGTAGTACTTAAATTTTTATTTTTGTAATATTAGAGTTGATTTGATTATCTATTATTTTCAAAGCGTTATATAATCTATATTTAATTTTACATAGCATCATGATAGTTTTTCTATATATAAATATATATATTTATAGATAGATAGATAGGTTATATTTATATTTTGTGAGTAGTATATACCAACCACCAACCAATCATATTTTACTTTAAACCTTCATATACATTTTAATTTTATATTTCATTTATATATATAACATAATGAAACCTTTGCAATTTAAAAAATGGTTGAGGTTAAATGTATTGCAACTAAATGAGTTTGGGAAAGAACATAACAAAACCTTATAAGTGTTGATGACAATTGTTGATCAAATTCATCTTGGAAATTTGCTTTACTGCATATAGTGTTAAACGAGTTACTCTATAAAGAATATTGCTTTATTTAATGTTACTAGTAAGTTCAAACCCTATCGAGGTAAGGGATTTTGTTTGAACTATGTTTAAAATAGTAAAAATTGAATTAAAAACTTTTGAATGTTCAATTTTAGTATGCCCAAAGTTTTTATCTTAGAAGGATAGAGATTATAATATTTTTAATAGATTTTAAAACTATGAGATGAGGATTGTCAGTGTGGGTCGATTACGCTTGATCCATGATGAATTGAAGCATAATTTACCCAAATAAACTTGCATCTACCAAACAGGATCATTCAAATTGAAAAGATTAAACTAAGCATTTTAATTGAAACAGAAAGTTACAAACTACAAGAATAGTTAAATTCCTATTCTAACCATTTGAAACTTATCCCGTTTTGGAATTGGTATCATGTTGATGTGAAACAACGACCCTTTCCCAATCTTGTGATTAGTGAGCCTATTTTAGTCGATTCTATGGAAGAGAATCGATGAAACCATTGTGATTGATGTATGAAAACCTAGTTTATGCTAAAAATGAACATGATGCAAGCTAAGTTACCATGATTTTATGTTACAAATGATATAATTATGCTATTGCTAAGCTAATATAAGCTAATTCTAAGCTAAAAGATGAAAACCCTAATTCATATACAAACTAAGATGGATGCATGAAAGCCATTAATGGATGCTTTAAGCTATTATGCAATTAAAATTAACTAAAACAAGCTAAAAGTGAGTAAAGTACATGAGTGTGGATGCAAATGAGTTCAACATCATAAGTTTTCAATTGAAAGATGGATCCATTTATCTCCAAATAGTGACCTATTTATAGGAAAGCAAATGAGAAATGGAGGGTTGAGATTGAAAAGATTAATCAACGGTCAAAGATGAAGGAGATGAGTGGAATGGATCATGGATTCTCATCAACGAATGAGAATGCATGATGAGATTTAATCAAGTGTTCACATTTTCTCCAAATAAACACACTTTTGACCTGCTCACACAGGTCAAAGGTGACTTGTCCAAAAGGTTAAAGGTTAAAACTTGCCTAAGAAGCCAAGTGAAAATATCCCATTTTCAAATGATGGAGGAATAAGAATATTCTTTTGGAATATTCATTTGGGTGAGGATAAAAGGCATTTTGTAAATTAAAAGAAAACTTTAATTGTGCAAAAAAGAAGATAAGGAATATTCCCTTTTTAGAGGAAAAAATAGTTTAATTGCTAATTAAACAAGGTTTGAACATGCAATTAGGGGATTTGGAGGAATAAAGTGATATTCATTAAATTAAATGATTTAATGAATGGGGAGATATGAAATGATATTTGATTAAATAACTTAGGGTTATTCAATTCAATTAGATGACTTAGGAAATTAAATTAATTTTTTTGATGTATTTAATTTAATAGGATGAAATATTAGCGTGAAGGGGGATGAATTAACTCGATCAAATTAATTAGGCTAATAGATGAAAATGATACAATTAATTAAATAGCTAGACTAATTTAATTAATTAAGTGAAAAGAGGATGGGTTTAAAGAGGAAATGATGTTAGTAATTCCATTTCGAGTGTATGATATCATTTAGGACATTTTTTAGTGTCTACATTTTTTTCCCTCTTTAAAGCGAGGTACCTGCTACTTCGGTTCAAAAAATAATGCTCTTCGGATTAAAACTACTACTTAAATTAAAAAATTAAAAAATATAATTTTTTAGATGGCCCAATGGAAGGATAAAGCTAATTCCTTGCCCCCTCAAGAAATCAGGCGAAAAAATTGAATTTTGGGTTGATTTTTTGATAAAGGTTAAAAGTTTCCCCAAGGGTCCAAAAAGGCTCTAAGATGCAAGAATTATGCCAAAAATGTAAAAAATGATGCAAAATTATGTGTCGATTGGAAAAATTGGTGAAAATGATGATAAACCCTAGTTGAAGGTGAAATTAGTGAAAAAACCCCTAATTTTCTAGCATAAAAAAGCTAAGAAGGGTCACTTTCAATTCATTTGTTCATTGACACTTAAGAGATTCTTGCTATTTTGAGCTTTGATCCTCTAACGAAATGGCATGACGAGAGCTTCCTAGGCACATCTTTGACTGAGTTCAAGAGTTCCAGCAGCTTCCAGGCATAGGACCACCAGTATGTAACTCCAAACTATATTTGAAATTTGAAATTTAAATGCATTTATTATGCTTTAGAGTTTCAACTTTCATGGCATCACTATATAGTGATGCCCAAATTGAAGTTGGTGACACTGAAATAAATTATAGCGACACTATTTGTGATTTAAAATTAGGGTTCCTAATTTTAAATTGCAATGCAAGCTTATATAGCGACGCACTTGTCAATTGAGAAATTAGGGTTAGGGTTGTCAAATATTAAAACGTAACGCCCATATGTCTGGTGATATATGTTGCAATTTTCAATTTTAAATGCTTTTGAGCATCACAATTTGAAATTTGAATACATCGATGCTATTGAAAACGACGACGCTTTTGTGATTTTTGAGCCATAAATTCCAAATTGAGTCAAATTTCTTCAATTTCTTGATATCATGTACTTTGTGGATGTAGGAGGTTATTCCACCATTAATTTCATGGGAGTAAAGGCCCACCATGTTGGAGAGACTTGACAATTTGTCAGAGTTATGCTAGGAGCACCTGGGAGAGATCAACCTCTAATATGTAGCGTATGCACCAGTGATTCAGACACACTTAGCAATGATGATTGCTCTATGTGAGAGATGGCATAGCGAGACCTCATCCTTCCACCTTCCGACAGGCAAGGTGATGGTGACCTTGGATGATGTTTTGTGGATCCTTTATTTTCCAATTCATGGCAATCGTGCAATTTATGACATTGATGTTGGGTTTGATGCATGCTTCGAGGTTATGGAGATGGAGTAGATTTTTTTGGTTACATCATAGATCGACCTCGAGTCATATAGATGTCATGTGATGACCTTCTAATTAATCATTGCAACCATTCTTTCAGGTTTGGTTGCCCTGAAAAGACGCAACAGAGGATTTAGCCTAGGATAAGGTTTAGCATGGCATCGCATACTATACAGGAGGACACTTTGCATGGGGGCTTGTGATGCTTGCCTCCCTATATCATGATTTGTATGATTTTTTGTACTATGATGGGAGAGCCATTGGTACAGGGGTGACTCTACTTCACATTTGGGAATGGGAGCACATCATCGTGCCCTGACCTATTGTTCAGATGGTAGATGTCGAGCTAGATGATCCTGAAATCTAGCGGTATAGAGGTAGGATCACTTTGAGGCACACTGGATAGATTAGGCTCTTGTATTGGTGACGGGTGATTGATGACATGACAATGTTCTGCTAGCACCCATGGCTTCAGATGCCATCTTGGTTTGATGATATACAACAATTATACTTTGCCAGGAAGACTCGATATATGCAGGGTTGTGAGCATCATATTATTGAGCAATATTTACCAGTTAGGGTGGCTTGAAAGTTTGGAGAGATTCAAGATAGACTTGATGATGCATATAGGGCCATTTTTGTGAGGTATGCCAAAGAGGTTCCCACATGGGGACCAACCATTCCATCTCCAAAGGAAATCAAGAGATTCAGGCAATTAGCGGCTCAGCCTTGGGTGTATGATCAGGTTCAAGTAGTAGCACAAACCATGCTTGCATATGACGCTCGGTTTGTACCTCCATGATGATTAACAGATCTAGTGGATGCTCCTCCATGAGGGAGGCCCAGAGGCAGGGGGCGGGGAGAGGCAGAGGATAGGGTGTCTAGGATGGATTGGATGGTTAGGTTCTAGGGGCTCCAATGGTTGTACAACAACCTTCAATGGTACAACAAGGACCATAGTACCAGGGTGGACAACTGGGACCACAATAATAGGCACCACCGCTGCCACCACCAGATGTTAGAGATGCACAGATTCAACAGGTGAAAATATTGACTGGTGAGCAAGATCAAGCCCGCTAGTGGATTTTGGGTATTACTACTAAGCGAGACTAGGCATGATAGCAGGTGGTTTCCCTCACTATCAAGAGAGATCAAGCATTATAGTGGGTACAAGTTGTGATTGAAGAGAGAGACCAGGAGGTTTCCCGATGCCAAAAGATTGAGGCTATGATGGTGGCTACTCATGGTAGGATAGTTTCAACAAGGTTGTATAGAGAGGTTGTTATAGAGGCTGCATATTATAAACAACATTATCATCGTGATCTACTAATGGCACTGAAATAGCCTAATTTTTCACAGTGCAGTGATGCACAGCCACGAGCAGAGGATCAACCTGAGAGGCAGGCTAGAGTGGGTAACAGCCATCAGGGCTAGCTTTTGATGTACATACACTTTTTTTATTTTGTTGCCCCATTCTTTATCATAGATATACATTCATGTTCTCCTTTTTGATAGCCATGTGGATATTGTACTTATGGTCATTATACATACACATCCAAATTGTGTACCATGACACTTATTTTTTGATATATATATGATATGGATACAGATGATTCTATATGATGTGATGTGTTCATTTTGTTTCATGCATGGATACATATGATATGAGATGCTTATATTATGTATGGATGCACTCTATTTATGTCTATATGATATGTGATGATCATGATATGATATGGATGCAATGTTGTGTTCTTTTTCGGTATCTTTTCACAATATGTTATGGAATGAATGATATGTGATGCAAATGTTATGGATGCAAATGATGTGGATGCATTTCTTTTTGAGTATTTTCTATGCAAATTTATGATGACGATGTATGCATGTGGATGTATGGATGCAAATGCTTATGATATGCAATGATTTAAGATGCTTACAATAACAAATCTATATTATTCATCACAACTCAAATGAGAATGCATGCATGATGTGATATGTAATGATTATGGTGATGGATGCTATGATTATGAAATGTATGTATGCTAATGGTTTGTAGATGCAGGGTGGATACATTGATGATTTTTTTGTTGACTTTCATGATGCCAAGTTAGCATGAAGAGAAGATAGAAGAATAAAGAATGAATGACTGTTGATTGCAGTGATTACTTCAAAAGATCCATCAAGACTTTATTAGAGATGGTGACGAGACAATGCAAAATGAGGATGAAAATGTAGGATGATGAGGTGCTCACACTTCAGGATTGGGATTTTCCGTCGTTCCTTATTGTTTGATATAACACATAGACACGATGCATCAAGGTTAAGATGTATTGGAACAAATCATACACAATAGTCAACAACATACCCTAAATGACCTTCTTACACACAACTAAGCAAGTATGTGCCAAGATTATTTTGGAAGAGTATATGTAAGCACAACAAATGAAAGATAATGATCGATGCCCCATCCCTTTCTCTCTAAATCATTTTGATAGACACCATTGAGAGGTTCTCAAAATAGTTCATTAAGATAAATCATAAGAAAAGATCAAAGACAGATAGTTAGTGTTATCTATATCTCTTGCCTAGTTTAAGTTTAGCTAAAGTGATATATGATATTGATGTCCATCGCAAGAAGGATACATCCTAGGACATGTTGATAAGAGGTTGTTTGATGTTGGGATGATGATGCTAAGATGATTTTTTGCTACAAACTTCATTCATGCATTTACCTATGATCTAGACTTTAGATTTTAGCAATTAGGTTCTCACTTTACAACTTGTTATACTTGATTTCTACTTGTTTCACCAAAGGTTGAAGGTGACAACCGATTTATTATGGGTGAAAGTTTATTGAGGGTGAAAGCGAGATGGGATGGATGGGTTTTTGATTTTCTGGAATATTTTAATGTTTTTGGAATTTTGAAAATGTTTTGAGGTTGTTTTTGGTCTTTTTGAAAGTTTATATGAATGCTTATGATTTTCAGATTATTTGAGGCTTTTTAGGATTTTCTTGAAATATTTGAGGCTTTTTAGGTCTTTTTAATGTTTTCTATTATTTTTGGATTTTTGATTTTCAAATTTTTTTATTGTTTTTGAATATTTGGATGTTTAAGGATTTTGAGATATTTGAATGTTTTAGTTATTTTCAAATATTTGGTTTTTTAGGGATTTTCGAGAGAATATCTGGATGTTTTTGGTATTTTCAAGGGTTTTACAAATGTTTAGGGATTTTTTGAGAATTTCCAAGTTTCGACCAAGAACCTAACCTAAAGACCTATCCTAGAGGCCTTGGGGGATAATCAAAGATAAGCCTTGCCTACGTTATATGCGTAGAGACCACGTAGTTCAACTGACTCGGCCTATTTACAAGATGAAGATATGAACATATGAAAGATGTTAGTTTATTATGATGAACAACTAAAGGACTAACCTAGGGTGTCTCAAGGGAAAATCAATGATTGCCTTGCCTATGTTAAATCGCAGAGACAATGTAGTTCGACAAGGGGTACTTCTTTTTTGGATTTTCGATGTTTTGACCTTTTTTAGGGATTTTGATGTTTTCCGAATGTTTTGGATTTTTCCTTTACAATTTTCTAAATGTTTTTGAATTTTTAGTTGTATAGGATTTTGCAAATGTTTTTGGATTTTATGATGAGATAAGATTTTCTAAATGTTTTTGGATTTTTTGATGAGAGTTGTTATGACCACAAGATATATAAAAACCTTATTGTGATCCATAATGAAATTCCCCTAGTGTGATATGTTAGACTAATTTGATAAAAGGAAGGAAAAACTAACCTTTGGAATATGCCAAGTAGTGCTAAAAGGTTCATGATACCTCAAAGTGTCAAGCCATGATAAGGACACATATGATAGATAAATGGTGGTGCAAAGAATGGTAGGACAAAAGAGCCAAAGAATAGATGGAGATGCTTTATTTACGCAAGGCGCCTGTTTTCCAAGTTTTTACCAAGGTACTTGCGCAAAGTGCCATCGAAGTGGTTTTCACTAGAGGACAATTTTTTTCTTTACTTTTTCAATCCCTTTTTCTCATTTTTTTGGATTTTGATTATTTTATTGTTTTTTTGTATTTTCTAATTTACACCCTTCAAGACTAGGCATAAAACCTTTTGAGATGCAAGCTATTAGTTGGCTCCTACAAGGGCTCACCTTCAAGGGTTGACAGTTGGTATGCTCCTAATCAATAACTTGTTGTGATGACAAAGTGATCCAACTAGTTAGGTTCAAACTTTCCTTTGTTGCCTTGATCTGGAAGATTCTTTTGATTCTTCTTTAGGACAAGATCTCTGACTTGGAACAACTGATATTTGATCCTCTTGTTACAACTTTGTTTCAATCAGTTTTTATATACTTGAAAGTGATTGAGGGTGTCGAGATGATGTTCATCCAAGAATTCTAGCTCATTTAGCTGAGACACTCTATATTCTTCCTCAGTAATCAAGTTATGTAGCGATACTCGCAATGATGGGAGCTCAACCTCAATAGGAAAGATGACTTTTGATCCATTGACCAGGGAGAAAGGGGTTGAACCTGTAGACGTGTGGATACTAGTTTGATAAGCCCAAAGAGCAGGATTTAACTACAGATGCTAGTCATGACCAACTTCATTAACTGTTTTCTTCAATATTTTTAGGATAGTTTTGTTCGTAACCTCAGCTTGACCATTTCCTTGGGGATAGTATGGGGTAGAGAATCGGTGTTGGATATTCAATCTTTGGCACAACTCTCTCACATCCAGATTTTTAAAGGGGGTTCCATTATTTGAGATGAGAGTTTGAGGAACACCATAACAGTAGATAAGGTAATTTAGGATAAAATTTACAATTTTTTTCCTCGTTATGTAGGTCATAGGAATAGCTTCTACCCACTTAGTAAGGTACTCAGTGGCAGTTATGATAAAATTATGGCCATTGGATGAGGTTGGGGTGATTTTTCCTATGAGGTCAAGGCCCCATTGTGAAAAAGGCCATGGTGTCATCATTGGATGTAATTCTTCAGCTTGAGCATGAATCAGATCCCCATGTTGTTGACACTAGATGCACTTTCACACATACTGATGGGATTCCTTTTCCATGGTTGGGAAATAGTACCCCATCCTCACCAATTTCTTAGCTAATTTCATACCACTAGAATGGGACCCACATATTCCATCGTGTACTTTTGTTAAAGCAGTTAAGGCTTCCTCTTGGTTAAGACATTTGATGCTTCAACAGTAAAGGGTATCACCTAGGATCAAAAATCGAGATGCCTTTTTAACAAAGGTATTTTTAAGGTTTAGGGTGATATTTGATGGGATGGTTCCTCTACTAAGGTAAGTAAATATGTCATGGCACCATGGGGAATCAAGACCAACAATGACACACGTGAATTGTGATTTCAAGATTTTCAAAGTTGGTACGAGAAGTTCTACTAAGAATTCACATTGGAGGATGTTGTTCAACATGCCTAGTAGTGATCTGATTGTTTCCATGGTGTCTACTGCTCTGTTATTTATGCAAGGAATTTGCTCAAAAGTTATGTCTATAAAAAGGTCTTTGAAATTTTCCACCATCTTTTTGTAAGGAGTGAGTTCACCATCCTTAGTTTGATAGTCATTGTTGACTTGGTTGATAACCAATTGTGATCTCCATAGACTTTCATCTCTTGAATCTACCACTGAACTACTATCCTTAGACCTATGATTAAGGCTTCATACTCTACAATGTTTTTGGTACATGAGAATGATAGCCTAAATGACTTTGGGATACAATCACCTTGAGGGGTGATAAAAAGAATGCCTATTCCAGATCCATGTTGGGTGAATGATCCATCAAACTACATCTTCCATTGAGTTGTGAGATTGATAAGAAACACTGATTTATTAGGGAACTCAAATATCAAGGGGTTTTCAGCATAGATAGGTGATTTTGCTAGTTGGTCTATGATCAATTGTCCTTTGATTTCCTTGCACTCCACATACTCTGTCAAATTATGTTAAAATCATCACCCATTTAGCCATTCATCCTATGAGAGTTGCTTTAGATAATAGGTATTTTAATGGACCGATCTTTGCAATGGGCTTGATTTGATGCGACAACATATAGTGCCTAAATTTTTGTGACACAAAAACTACTGCTAGGTATGCCTTCTCAATGGGTGAATAGTTCATCTCAAAGCCCACCAAGGTTCTGCTAATGTAGTAAATGGATCTTTCCTTTCTATTTTCATCATGTTGTGCTAAAAGAGCTCCTAGTTCTATTGTTACTGAGATGTATAAGATTAATGGCTTGTTCGGTATTGGTGGCATGAGCATTGGAGGTTTCAATCGATAGTCTTTGATCTGCTGGAAAGATTTTTCACACTTGTCATCCAACTTATAAGTTATCCCTTTATGGAGAAGATGCGAGAATAGGTGGATTTTATTTGATAGTTGTGCTATGAACCTTTTGATGGACTACAGTCTTCCTTGTAACCCTCTCATCTACTTTAATGTTTGTGTTGGTTCCATGTCTAAGATGGATTTTACCTTTACTGGATCAATTTCTATTCCTCTTTGTGAAATGATGAACCCCAAAAGTTTCCTTGATGTAACCCCAAAAACACACTTTTTTGGATTTAACCTTACTTTGTATTCTTCCAACCTATTAAAGATAGGTCCTAAGACTTGTATGTGCTCACTTCTCTTCCTTTATTTTTTGAAAATATCATCCACATAATCTTCAACTATTTTGTGGATCATGTCATGAAAGATCAAGGTCATTTTTCTTTGATAGGTTTCTCTTGCATTCTTTAACCTGAATGGCATCACATTCCAACAATAGGTTCCCCATGGACAAGTAAATGTAGTTTTATGTTGATCCTCCTTGGTGATTATGATTTGGTTATAGCCTAAAAAACCATCCATGAGTGAAAACATTTCATGCCTAGATATTAAATCTACAATGAGATCAATGTTAGGAAGAGGGAAATCATCCTTCAGACATGCCTTTTTTAAGTCTTTGAAATCAGTGCAAATTATGATGCCCCCAGTGGGTTTTGAGACTGGTACCAGGTTTGAGACCCACTTAGGATAATCTATAAGTCAGATAAATCCAACGTCAAGAAGCTTTTGTAACTCTAGTTTGACCAAGAGTGCTATCTGAGGATGCATCTTCCTTAATTTTTGCTTAACTATTTTGGCTTCAGGATAGACTGCTAGGTGATGCATAACCACTTCAGGATCAAGACCTGACATATCTATGTATGACCATGCAAAGTTGGCTCTTCACTTTTTGAGGAATGCTGCTAGGTTCTTTTGTTCTTCATCTAGTAATGATTCAACATAAAAGGTAATTTTAGGTGCTTCTTTTGTTCCCACATTGACTGGAGTGACCTTTTCTACTAGCACTACTGACTTCTCTAGATATATTGCACTAAGGGGGAGATTGAATCCCTCATCCTTGGGTGACTTAGGTAGGTTTTCACCATCAGATGCATCCTTTGTGTTTTTCTATTTTAGGATTAGAGAATGCCACTAGGTGGTTTTCACTCAAGGATTTGCATGTTAGTTGCATTTCATTAATTTTGTGAGTGAAGGATTCAATCATCTCCCCATAGTGTACCCTTGTGTCGAGCTCTATGTTGAAGCCTGCTTTGTGATCTACCCATGATAAGTTGTCACGAAGTCCCATGAATTCTGAGATCGCTTCATCATTTGGGAATAGATCTAGAATCAATGGTCCTTGTTGGTCCATGTCAATAAGTTGTGGGTATACTAGGCATATTTCAATTGGTTGGTTGCTTCGGACAAAGGATGTTATGGATATCATAAAGAGGGTGTTGTTCTTAAATAGGCCAGCAACATCACGGGGAAATTCATCTAAGGTTGTATCATGTGATGTAGGTGACCAAGAGAAAGCCTCAACTCGTTTAGCGGAAATACCCTTTCCAATAAGTGTGGCATTGCTAGTAGTACAACCCAAGCCAAGATTCTTTATTCGTTTCTCAGGAATGATGGGTTCTAGTAAACCATTTTCATTTTGTCCTAGCTTTTCATTCTTTTTATATCCCCAATTTTGTATGAGTTGTAGGCCTTTGTTATCATCTTCCATGGGAAGAACAGGGATTGGTCATTCATCTTGATAGAGGAATTTAGATATATCTTCCTCATTGACATCTTCCTAGTTCAAATCCCCCCACTTGGTGAAGGTAGTAGCTGCCATCTTGATTGTTTTGGGTTCTTTGGTGCTAGATATGGGTTTCCCATGAGATTGAGGAGAAATAGGTAACTCTCCTAAGACAAAGGCGTCTTTCAATAGTTTATAGTTTCCACAACCATCATCTTGGATCACTACGTTGGCATTGGGTATACTTTGCACAATGGGTATTTTTGCTACTGAAGTAGAGGCTAGGGATGATGGGTCAAAAAATGAGCTTGATGGTGTAGGCACTTCATCATTTTTGGGTATTTGGGGAATCTTATATAACTTTTCTTCAATACTTTTGCAATAGTAAAAAGGCTCAAGTTCTCCATGGATAGTGATTTCTCTACCTTCGAAAGGAAACTTCACACATTGATGATAGGTCGAGGCTACAACTTTTAGAGCATGGATCCATGGTCGGCCAAGTAAGATGTTATACAAGAGATCAAGATCAAGCACTTGGCATGTAGTTTTAGCAATAAGAGGTCCCACTTGGATGGGAAGTGTAATGATTCCATGTGATACCCGTTCTTGGTAATAATATGCTCTGATGGTGGTACTCTTTGTCTTCTCAATAGTATCTTCTAAATAGCATAGATTTTTGATTAGCTGCAAGGTACAAATGTTCAAACTAGCACCTCCATCTACCAAGACTCTTTTGACCTTGTTTTTATGAATGACAATCTCAATATGTAAAGCATGATTATAAGATGGTTGTGACGGTAGGTCTTTCTTGAAGAAGATAAGAAGATGGCTAGTGATATGCCCTACCATAGCTTGAAACTGATCAATATCAATATTCTAGGGAACAAATGATTCAAACAAGGCTTTCTCCAATATTTTCCTATGTGTGGGGGATAACCTTAAGAGTTATAAGATAGATATTTGTGTGGGGGTCTACTTAAGTTGATCTAGAAGATTGTACTTGCTGGGATTAGATGTGGGAAAAGTAGGTTGTGTCCTAGATTGAGATTGGACTCCTTGAACAGTTATTTTTCCACGTCATGTGGTGACTCCATATTCTGTACTAGCTCCTTTGATGGTGACAGTAGTAATAATGCTATCATAGGAGGAAACTACATTGGAATAGGTATGTTGCACATTTGTGAAATCCTTATTTATTTTGTTATGATTCGACATAGGGTTCTTGTATATCTTAAGATCTTGATTCCCAATGGGTACCTCAATAGATATGGTATCATTTTATATGAGGTCTTGGATGATGTTTTTAAGTTTCATGTAGTTTGTTGTTTTATGTCCTTTGATTTTGTGAAAGTCACAAAGGTCATGCTCGTTGTACCAAGATGGTTTCTCTTGTGGTTCTTGGTAGTTTTCAAAGTTGGGAAGTGTTATCAAATTTGACTCTACCAACTTATTCATGATTGTTTCAATAAATTCTCATAACTGTGTGTACTTGTGTTTGGGATAGTTGTTCCTATTAGTGATTTTCCTTTGTTGCATGTCAATGTTATTGATATGATTGTTCTAAGGAGGTTTTGTTTTTTGCATAGTTGGTTGCGTGTTAGCAACTTGATTATTATTAGGCCTAGGAGCACTTAGTATGACCTTAGGATCTACCACACCGTCATTTGTTACATTTTTTTTCTTAGCCCAGACACAAGGTTTCTCATTCGAACTAGTTGAGGGATGGTTTTCTTTGTAAGCTTGAGATTTTCCTTGTGCAATTAGAGCTCTTTCGATGTTAAGGGCTCTAGGGACAAGTTCGTCATATGATGTGATGCATTGCATTTTTAAGTGGAATGATAGATTTGGATCTAGATTGGCTATTATGATTCCCACTTGTCCATTAGGAAGATGCCACTTGCTTTTACTAGCTCTTTGTCTCCATCATTGTAAGAAATTAGCAAAAGTTTCCCCTTGATTTTTTCTAAGAGTATAATTCTTCTAGAATGGTGTCCACATCAAGATTGAAGGAGTGGTGATTGATGAATTTGTTAGTAATTTCTTGGAAAGTTTTGATGTCAGGAGGTAGATGAGAAAACCAATCCATAACATGACTTATTAAACTTTGAGGGAAGAGGTGCATCAAATATGAATCATTGTAAGCCACCTCCATGCACATGACATTAAATTCTTTGATATGGTCCATAGGACTTCCTCTCCCTATATGTTTGTCAAATTTGGGGATTTCAAAACCAAGAGGGAATGGTATCATTGCTATATGTTTCGATCAAATGGTTAAGGACACAAATTTAGTGTATGGGGCTTTTTGGTGTTGCCCATTCGAAGGTCCCATTTCTTGTGATAGTGTCTTGAATTGTGATGTGAGATCGTCTTGTAGGTTGGGTGGAGGAACATATGGTGGGATGACAGATGAGTTGTATGGGGTGTATGGTGGTGTGAGATTCTATGAAGATGATTGGGGTATTGATGAATATGTTCCTAATGTTTTTGGATTAACGATGTTCAATTGAGGATAATAAGAACCTTATTGTTGTTGTTGGGTATACTGTTGAGCTAGTAAGGCTTGTTGTTGAGCTTCTTGTTGTTGTTGCACCACTAAAGCTTGTTGTTGGGCCTACTATTTTTGGTGTGCTAATAGAGATGCTTGTTGTGCCTAATGTTGTTGTTGCATGGCTTGTTGTGCTGCTAAGGTTGCTTCTTGTTTTTGTGGTTGTTGTTGTGCTAAGGATACTTGTTGTGCTTGATGTTGTTGTTATGCTAAGGCTTCTTGTTGAGCTTGATGTTTTTTTTATGCTAAGGCTACTTGTTGTAGTTGTTGTTGTTGGATGGCTTGTTGTGCTTTCTATAAAGCTAAGGCATATGCTTGCAATGTGGGATCAGGTGGTTGTTGAGACATATGTGAAGGATTATGGATATTGATGTTTTGATTTGGTAATGGATTGATGATGAGAGGTAGAGGGTTCCCTTTATTTAACACTCCTTGTAAGATGGTAGAATGAGGTGGAGGAATGTATGTTTGAGGTCCCAATTGATTTGGAATAGTAAAGGGAACCATAGGAAAAGATGAGGATGATGTCATTAAATTTTGCAATGGAAATGACACACTAGAACCTTGATTCCATTGATTGAAAATATTTCCTTGTCCCATGTTTTGAGGATTTCCTTGTGCCAAAGATGTCAACAAGGGATTTGTGATCAAGGTACTTCCTAGATTGACAAAACATGAACCAAGGGATTATTTTGAGGTGGATTGATGATAGATGGTGTGGACGTGTTTTGTGAAACCAATGGTACAAATGAACCCATTGGAGGATTAGGTAAATATGTCCCCATTTTCTTCAAGGGTTGAATCTATGGTATGGTATTGGTATGCCCTTGCGTATTGTTTTGAGATACTTGATCCACACTGCTTTGTGTAATGGTAGGAACACCTATGGTACTCATGGATGTAGATGAAGAAGGATTCCCTTGATATGTTGAAGTCATGGTTGAGTAATGAAGATAAAGAGGTGTATATATCTATTTAGAATCTTTAGGAATGGGAGGAGCACCAAAGCTAAGTGTCCAAGTGGTTGTGTTAGGTGGAGGATTTGTTTTAAGTGTTCCCACAAGTGTATTGTTTCCAAATGAAAGAGCATGTCCAAAGTCCTTAACAAGGCTTGTTGCAATACTGGGAATGTAGGTTTGATTTAGCCCTACCAATGGAGTTGTGAAACCTTGTGTGAAATTTTGTACCACAAACGTCAGGGAAATAGGAGCTACATTTTCAAAGGCTTAATGTTCCATAGTTTCCTCCCTAGTGAGTTCAAATGGGTTGTTTGTGATATCTTCTATCTCATATGGTCTTGATGGGGATGAAGGTTGTTGTGATGGCGTAACTTGACTCCTTGGATCAAATTCTAAAGGATTTGGATCACTTGAGGTAAATGTCACTTTGGTTTTCTCCATGATTCTCTTGTGTTGTGATCTAGTCTTTACCATAAATTTTGTGTCAACTATGGGAGAGTTTTGTTGTGATTTGTGATGTTTGAACTCTCTAGTTGACTCAAATCTAGGTAAAACTGATGCTCTAAGTCTTTTGGGAGCAAGTGTGATAGTGGGGGATGAAAAGATGGATGATGTGGAGAGTGATCTTTGCAAGCATTTTGGAACAACACTTTTGACTTACTCTTGATGTTTTGATATTGGGATAAAGGATGTTTTTGAACTTGTAAATCTTTAGGGTAGAATCATGACCTTCAAGATGAACTAGTTCAAAGATGATAACTAACTTAAGTAAGTGCATGCAAAAGGATACATTTCACATACAAAGTAGCTAAGTTAGAGGTTGGTTTAATTTGATTTGATGTTTAAGTCACAAAGTTTTGGTGTACTCAAAATTTTGCAAAGTTGGATGAAGTGAAGGATGAAATTTGATGAAGGGGTGAGTGAGATGCTTGAACCAATGTTGACTTTAAAGTGAACCTTTGTTTTTACAAGACCAAGGTAGTGAGAATGATGCTATACCTCTAAAATTTTCAAATCCTAAAAACCCAATGTTGATTTAGATGAGAGGATGGATGGGGATGTTTAGACCTATTCTGATTCTCCTAGCTCAAGCATAAAAGTTTCTTAACAAGTGGTAGCGATTGTGATAAAGTATTGAAGCCCACTTCCTACTAAACTATGCACTCGATACCTACATTTAATGATGGGATGAAGATCTTCCTCTATGGATTTTGAGTTGTTTGATGGATCATTTAGAAGAGTCAGTATCATGAAAAAAGACCAAGGATTTTGACTCCAAAAGAATGCATATAATTATGGACTATACCTTGAAGTGTGTCTATAAAATTTTGCTACTAATCTGTCTCTATTCTTGTGAAGCACTAAAAGGGGTTTCTTGAGAGCTTTTGGAGTGATATGCCTAAGTCTAAAATGATGTCATGTAGACCTTACCTTAGGGATCCTGATTTTGGATCCTATTTTGCGTGAGATCATTTACAAATAGTTCAAGTTTATGGAAGAAAGGAAGATATTTATTGCCATGCAGGAGGTGGTAATGTGGGCCTTCCAGCCTCAATATTACTTGTTCCTCTTCTTTGTCTAAAATGGTTGTTGTGTTTCTCCACTATGTATTTGTTTCTTTTGTTTCAAAAGTGAAGCTTCTCAAACTACTAATGAGATCGGTTTGTTCTCCGTTAATGAGTTCAAAGTTTGGCTGAATTATAGCACTTGGAAGATCATATTGTTCAATGGGAGCAATTGGTCTCCAAATAGTCATGTGGGGTTCATTTTCAGTTTATCTTGCTTAAGTGAATTGATTTTACAAAAAATTGTTTTGATTATGTTTCCAAACTAGATGTTTATGTCAAAAACATCATAACTTTCACAATGTCCATTTCGTGAAAATTATGAGATTAGAGCCATAATTTCCTATGTTGTCTTTGGGAAATATGGATTTGAGATTAATGTCAAGATATTTAGAAATCGCTAAGGATAAATCCTTAGGACAAGCAGTAATATCAAGGCTAACCCAAGAGGTCCATATTTAAGCCAAAGTGTTTGAAATTTTGAGGATGATAGTGAATGTTTGTTTTTGTATCATTTTGAAACCAAGAAAAGTATTAAACTGACTCATAATCATTACAACCCTATGTTTGAAATGGCTATATTTGTTTGAGTCCCCACTCAGATTTCTCCAAATACTAAACAATACGAACAGCTAGAGATTTGGCGACACTAGCTCCCCTCCACAACATACACTTCTTGGGACCACCAAATCTCAAAATCCTTAAAATATGAAGATCAAAAGGATTTTTATTGTTTCTACAATTGAATAGTACAAATGGAGTGCAATGATAAACTCCATCAAGAGGTCTCCCAACCCTTAGAACAAGGGTTTTACACATTATACAGATATTGAGGGAGAGCTATTATGTACTGCTTCCCATTGATCACAATTTTCATTGCAACCACACATTTATATCGTGGTTTGAAAGAGCTTGGCATTAGCTTGTTGCCGCTTGGGTTGTTCCATTAGGGTGAGTACTTTTTCCCACCAAGGAAGGCCCTCTAAAGGTGAACAATAGCGAGGAAGTACATCTGTAGTTCAATCATCTTCATTCATAGGAACAAAGAGAGAATGCATGCTATGCATTTTTCTCACACTTGCAAGGGTGTTCAGTTTTAATCTAAATGAAAGATGTAGGTGATTTTGCAAAGTGTTAAGGAATGTTTTTGTTTCTCAAGGTCGTCAAATGGCATGAGAGAATTGCATACACATCCACTAACAATGTTGAAAATCACAAAACATAACAAACATTTGTAAATTTTAACCCTTCAAAGCAACGATGAGTTCGTTTTAAGCACTAAATAAAATATGAGGTTGCCTTGTTCAATTTTAAGCCCAAAGTAAAATGATGATGTGAAGGTTCAATTTTATCCAACTTTGAGCGTTCATTTTAAACCCAAAAAATAATGACGAGGGTTCAATTTTAGCCAACTTTGAAAATTAGTTTTAAGCCCAATTGAAATCTAGTTGGTCCTAATATTGTAAGTTTTAAGCCCAATGGAAAATTAGTTGTCCTAAAGCATGAACGTTGGGTTATAATTGCCCCAAAGTGTTAAACACTTGTTACAATTATAGAATTCGAGATAGAAAAGGATTTCTTCACTTTAGCTCCTTGTCTTTGAACCTACAAAACCCTATTGGTCTAACAACCAAAACACAGTCAGAAGCACAACAATGGTTAGATAAATCAAAGAAATTAAACCACATGTTGAAAAAAAACATAAAATTTCTTACCCTAGCTAGGCATCGCTGAACACAATAGCATCGCAATTTGAAGTATGGGCATCACTCTAGTGAAAATGAGTGTCGCTTTGCAACAAAAATAGTAAGCACGATAGTGTCAGGATTTGGTCTAACATTGCTTCTTGCAGTAGCATCGCGGTTTGAAATTTGTCAGCGTCACTCTAGTGAAGTTTGGGCATCGTTGTTTGAACATTTTGATACCTCTAGATTAAATAAGCATCACTAGATTTAAATTAGTGTTGGTGTATTAATTTGGCATCAGGATTTCAAATTGTGATGGCGTCACTATATGGCGCGCTCTTCAAAAAGCATTGCTATTTGTAGTTTGGGCGTCACTGTATCTTGCAAAACAACAAACAAACAAAATTCGAGCTAAAAAAGTGTTAAGTTAGTAGTTTGCCCTCCTTTTAGCACCAGAATGTGAGATGAGGATTTCAGTGTGGGTTGATTATGCTTGATACATGATGAATTGAAGCATAATTTACCCAAATAAACCTACATCTACCAAACAAGATCATTCAAATTGAAAAGATTAAACTAAACATTTTAATTGAAACTGAAAGTTACAAACTATAAGAATAGTTAAATTCCTACTCTAACCCATTTGAAACTTATCCTGTTTTGGAATTGGTGTTGTGTTGATGTGAAATGATGACTCTTTCCTAATCTTGTGATTAGTGAGC
>VDFB02101350.1:0-23512 GCA_007258455.2 Sequoia sempervirens | reverse complement strand
AAACCTTATAAGTGTTGATGACAATTGTTGATCAAATTCATCTTGGAAATTTTCTTTAATGTATATAGTGTTAAACAAGTTACTCTATAAAGAATATTACTTTATTTAATGTTACTAGTAACTTCAAACCCCATAGAGGTAAGGGATTTTGTTTGAACTATGTTTAAAATAGTAAAAATTGAATTATAAACTTTCGAATGTTCAATTTTAGTATGCCCAAAGTTTGTATTTTAGAAGGATAGAGATTATAATATTTTTAATAGATTTTAAAACTATGAGATGAGGATTGTTAGTGTGGGCCAATTACGCTTGATCCATGATGAATTGAAGCATAATTTACCCAAATAAACCTACATCTACCAAATAAGATCATTCAAATTGAAAAGATTAAACTAAGCATTTTAATTGAAACAAAAAGTTACAAACTACAAGAATAGTTAAATTCCTACTCTAACCCATTTGAAACTTATCCCGTTTTGGAATTGGTATCATGTTGATGTGAAACAATGACCCTTTCCCAATCTTGTGATTAGTGAGCCTATTTTAGTTGATTCTATGGAAGAGAATCGATGAAACCATTGTGATTGATGTATGAAAACCTAGTTTATGCTAAAAATGAACATGATGCAAGCTAAGTTACATGATTTTATGTTACAAATGATATAATTATGCTTTTTCTAAGCTAATCTAAGCTAATTCTAAGCTAAAAGATGAAAACCCTAATTCATATACAAACTGAAATGGATGCATGAAATCCATTAATGGATGCTTTAAGCTATTATGCAATTAAAATTAACTAAAACAAGCTAAAAGTGAGTAAAGTAAATGAGTGTGGATGCAAATGAGTTCAACATCATAAGTTTGAAATTGAAAGATGGATCCATCTATCTCTAAATAGTGACCTATTTATAGGAAAGCAAATGAGAAATGGAGGGTTGAAATTCAAAAGATTAATCAACGGTCAAAGATGAAGGAGATGAGTGGAATGGATCATAGATTATCATCAACGGATGAGAATGCATGATGAGATTTAATCAAGGGTTCAAATTTTCTCCAAATAAACACACTTTTGACCTGCTCACACAGGTCAAAGGTGACTTGTCGAAAAGGTTAAAGGTTAAAACTTGCCTAAGAAGCCAAGTGAAAATATCCCATTTTCAAATGATGGAGGAATAAGAATATTATTTTGGAATATTCATTTGGGTGAGGATAAAAGGAATTTTGTAAATTACAAGAAAACTTTAATTGTGCAAAAAAGAAGATAAGGAATATTCCCTTTTTAGAGGAAAAAATAGTTTAATTGCTAATTAAACAAGGTTTAAACATGCAATTAGGGGATTTGGAGGAATAAAGTGATATTCATTAAATTAAATGATTTAATGAATGGGGGAGAGATGAAATGATATTTGATTAAAGAACTTAGGGTTATTCAATTAAATAAGATGACTTAGGAAATTTAATTTAATTTTTTGATGTATTTAATTTAATAGGATAAAATATTAGCGTAAAGGGGGATGAATTAACTCGATCAAATTAATTAGGCTAATAGATGAAAATGATGCAATTAATTAAATAGCTAGGCTAATTTAATTAATTAAGAGAAAAGAGGATGGGTTTAAGGAGGAAATGATGTTAGTAATTCCATTTCAAGTGTATGATATCATTTAGGACATTTTTCAGTGTCTACATTTTGTCCCTCTTTAAAGCGAGGTACCTGCTACTTCGGTTCAAAGAATAATGCTCTTTGGATTAAAACTACTACTTAAATTAAAAAATTAAAAAATTCTAATTTTTTAGATGGCCCAACGGAAGGATAAAGCTGATTCCTTGCCCCCTCAAGAAATTAGGCGAAAAAATTGAATTTTGGGTTGATTTTTCGATAAAGGTTAAAAGTTGCCCCAAGGGTCCAAAAAGGCTCTACGATGCAAGAATTATGCCAAAAATGTAAAAAATGATGCAAAATTATGTGCCGATTGGCAAAATTGGTGAAAATGATGATAAACCCTAGTTGAAGGTGAAATTAGTGAAAAAAACCCTAATTTTCTAGCATAAAAAGCCTAAGAAGGGTCACTTTCAATTCATTTGTTCATTGACACTTAAGAGATTCTTGCTATTTTGAGGTTTTATCCTCTAATGAAATGGCATGACGAGAGCTTCCCAGGCACATCTTTGACCGAGTTCAAGAGTTCTAGCAGCTTCCAGGCATAGGACCATTGGTATGTAACTCCAAACTTGATTTGAAATTTGACTTTTAAATGCATTTATTATGCTTTAGAGTTTCAACTTTCATGGCATCACTATATAGTGATGCCCAAATTGAAGTCGATGATGGTGAAATAAATTATAGCGACACATATCTATATGGCGTCACTATTCATGATTTAAAATTAGGGTTCCTAATTTTAAATTGCAATGCAAGCTTATATAGTGACACACATTCCAATTGAGAAATTAGGGTTAGGGTTGTCAAATATTAAAACGTAACGCCCGTATGTTTGGTAATGCATGTTGCAATTTGCAATTTTAAATGCTTTTGAGCATCGCATTTGAAATTTGAATACAACGATGTTAGTGAAAACGATGCTTTTGTGATTTTTGAGCCATAAATTCCAAATTGAGTCAAATTTCCTCAATTTCTTGATATCATGCACTTTGTGGACATAGGAGGTTATTCCACCACTGATGTCGCAGGAGTAAAGGCCCACTGTGTTGGAGAGACTTGGCGATTTGTAAGAGTTGCGCTAGGGCACCTGGGAGAGATCGGCCTCTAATATGTAGCGTACGTACCCATGATTCAGACACACTTAGCAATAATGACTGCTCTATGTGAGAGATGGCATAGTGAGACCTCATCCTTCCACCTTCCAAGGCGAGGTGATGGTGACCTTGGATGATGTTTGGCGGATCCTTTGTTTTCCAATTCATGGCGATCGTGTAATTTATGACATTGATGTTGGGTTTGATGCTTGCCTTGAGGTTATGGAGATGGAGCAGATTGTTTTGGTTACATCATAGATCGACCTCGGGTCATATAGACATCATGTGATGACCTTCTAATTAATCATTGCAACCATTATTTTGGGTTTGGTTGCCCCGAAAAGACACAACAAAGGATTTAGCCTAGGATGGGGTTTAGCATGGCATCGCATACTATACAGGAGGACACTTTGCATGGGGGCCCGTGATGCTTGCCTCCCTATATCATGATTTGTATGATTTTGTGTACTGTGATGGGAGAGCCATTGGTACAGGGGTGACTCTACTTCATATTTGGGCATGGGAGCACATCATCGTGCTCTGACCTATTGTTCAGATGGCATATGTCGAGCCATATGATCCTGTGATCTAGCGGTATAGAGGTATGATCACTTGGAGGTACACTAGATAGATTAGGCTTATGTATTGGTGACGGGTGATTGATGACATGATAATGTTCTATTAGCACCCGTGGCTTTAGATGCCATCTTGGTTTGATGATGTACAACAATAATACTTTGCCAGGCAGACTTGATATATGTAGGATTGTGAGCATCATATTATTGAGCAATATTTACTAGATAGGGTGGCTTGAAAGTTTGGAGAGATTCAAGATAGACTTGATGATGCATACAGGGCCATTTTTGGGAGGTCGGCCAAAGAGGTTCCCACATGGGGACTGACCATTCCATCTCCTGAGGCAGTCGAGAGCTTCAGGTAGTTAGCGGCTCAGCCTTGGGTGTATGATTAGGTTCAAGTAGTAGCACAAACCATGCCTACATATGATGCTTGGTTTGTACCTCCATGATGACTAACAGATCTAGTGGGTGCTCCTCCATGAGGGAGGCCCAGAGACAAGGGGCAGGGAGAGGCAGAGGACAGGGTGGATAGGATGGCTAGGATGGTTAGGTTATGGGGGCTCCAATGGTTGTACAACAGCCTTCAGTGGCACAACAAGGACCATAGTAGCAGGGTGGAAAATTGGGACCACAATAATAGGCACCACCGCTGCCACCACCAGATGCTAGAGATGCACAAATTCAGCAGTTGCAACCACAGGTGAAAATATTGACTGGTGAGCGAGATCAAGCCCGCTAGTGGATTTTGGGTATTACTACTAAGCGAGACCAGGCATGATAGCAGGTGGTTTCCCTCACTGTCGAGAGAGATCAATCATTATAGTAGGTACAGGTTGTGACTGAAGAGAGAGACCAGGAGGTTACCCGATGCCAAAAGATTGAGGCTATGATGGTGGCTACTCATGGTAGGACAATTTCAATGAGGTTGTATAGAGAGGTCGTTACAGAGGCCGCATATTATAAACAACATTATCATCATGATGTACCAATGGCACTGAGATATCCTGATTTTTCATAGTGCAGTGATGCATAGCCACGAGCAAAGGATCAACCTGAGAGGCAGGCTAGAGTGGGTAACAACCATCAGGGCTAGCTTTTGATGTACATACACTTTTTTTATTTTTTTTCCCCATTCTTTATCACAGATATACATTCATGTGCTCCTTTTTGATAGCCTTGTGGATATTGTACTTATGATCGTTATACATACACTAATCCAAATTTTGTACCATGACACTTATTTTTTGATATATATATGATATGGATACGGATGATTCTATATGATGTGATGTGTTCATTTTGTTTCATGTATGCATGCATATGATATTAGATGCTTATATTATGTATGGATGCACTCTATTTATGTCTATATGATATGTGATGATCATGATATGATATGGATGCAATGTTGTGTTCTTGTTTAGTATCTTTTCACAATATGTTATGGAATGAATGATATGTGATGCAAATTTTATGGATGCAAATGATGTGGATGCATTTCTTTTTGAGTATTTTCTATGCAAATTTATGATGACGATGTATGCATGTGGATGTATGGATGCAAATGCTTATGATATGAAATGATTTAAGATGCTTAGAATAACAGATCTATATTATTCATCACAACTCAAATGAGAATGCAGAATGTATGATGTGATATGTAATGATTATGTTGATGGATGTTATGATTATGCTATGATTATGAAATGTATGTATGCTAATGGTTTGTAGATACAGGGTGGATGCATTGATGATTTTTTTGTTGACTTTCATGATGCCAAGTTAGCATGAAGAGAAGATAGAAGAATAAAGAATGAATGATTGTTGATTTCAGTGATTGCTTCAAAAGATCCAACAAGTCCTTATTAGAGATGGTGACGAGACAATTCAAAATGAGGATGAAAATGCAAGATGATGAGGTGCTCACACTTCACGATTGGTATTTTTTGTCGTTCCTTATTGTTTGATATAACACATAGACACGATGCATCAAGGTATTAATAACCAGGACGACGTTGTATCTAGTGTAATGGATTTTGACTCGACAAGCAGATAGGATAGTTCTTGTTCACACCTTGACATATGGAAACCTCATTGGAATGTGGGTTAGAAGATTAAAATGTATTGGAACAAAGCATACACAATAGTCAACAACATACCCTAAACGACCTTCTTACACACAACTAAGCAAGTATGTGCCAAGATTATTTTGGAAGAGTATCTACAAGCACAACAAATGAAAGATAATGATCAATGCCCCATTCCTTTCTCTCTAAATAATTTTGATAGACATCATCGAGAGGTTCTCAAAATAGGTCATTAAGATAAATCATAAGAAAATATCAACGACAAACAGATAGTGTTATATATATCTCTTGCCTAGTTTAATTTTAGCTAAAGTGATATATGATATTGATGTCCATCGCAAGAAGGATACATCTTAGGACATGTTCATCAGAGGTTGTTTGATGTTGGGATGATGATACTAAGATGATTTTTTGCTACAAACTTCATTGATGCATTTACCTATGATCTAAACTTTAGATTTTAGCAATTAGGTTCTCACTTTATAACTTGTTATACTTGATTTCTACTTGTTTCGCCAAGGTTGAAGGTGACGACTGATTTATTATGGGTGAAATTTTATTGAGCGTGAAAGAAAGATGGGATGGATGGGTTTTTGATTTTCTGGAATATTTTAATGTTTTTGGAATTTTGAAAATGTTTTGAGGTTGTTTTTGGTCTTTTTGAAAGTTTATACAAATGTTTATGATTTTTAGATTATTTGAGGCTTTTTAGGATTTTCTTGAAATATTTGAGGCTTTTTAGGTCTTTTGGATGTTTTCTATTATTTTTGGATTTTTGATTTTCAAATGTTTTTATGTTTTTTGAATATTTGGATGTTTAAGGATTTTGAGATATTTGAATGTTTGAGGTTTTTTCAAATATTTGGATTTTTAGTGATTTTCGAGAGAATACTTCGATGTTTTTGGTATTTTCAAGGGTTTTACAAATGTTTAGGGATTTTCTGAGAATTTTCAAGTTTCGACCAAGAACCTAACCTAAAGACCTATCCTAGAGGCCTTGGGGGATAATCAAAGATAAGCCTTGCCTATGTTATATGCATAGAGACCATGCAGTTCAACTGACTCGACCTATTTACAAGATGAAGATATGAACAGATGAAAGATGTCAGTTTATTATGACGAACAACTAAAGGACTAACCTAGGGTGTCTCAGGGGAAAATCAATGATGGCCTTGCCTACGTTAAATCTCAAAGACAATGTAGTTCGACAAGGGGTACCGCTTTTTTGGATTTTTGATGTTTTGACCTTTTTTAGGGATTTTGATGTTTTCCAGATGTTTTGGATTTTTCCTTTACAAATTTCAAAATGGTTTTGGATTTTTAGTTGTACAGGATTTTTCAAATGTTTTTGGATTTTATGATGAGATAATATTTTCTAAATGTTTTTGGATTTTCTAATGAGAGTTGCTATGACCACAAGATATATAAAAACCTTATTGTGATCCATAATGAAATTCCCCTAGTGTGATATGTTAGACTAATTTGATAAAAGTAAGGACAGACTAACCTTTGGAATATGCCAAGTAGTGCTAAAGGGTTCATGATACCTCACAGTGTCAAGCCATGATAAGGACACAGATGATAGATAAATGGTGGTGCAAAGAATGATAGGACAAAAGAGCCAAAGAATAGATGGAGATGCTTTATTTACGCAAGGCACCTGTTTTCCAAGTTTTTACCAAGGTACTTGCCCAAAGTGCCACCGAAGTGGTTTTCACTAGAGGACAATTTTTTTCTTTACTTTTTCAATCCCTTTTTCTCATTTTTTTAGATTTTGATTATTTTATGATTTTTTTGTATTTTCTAATTTACACCCTTCAAGACTAGGCATAAAACCTTTTGAGATGCAAGCTATTAGTTGGCTCCTACAAGGGTTCACCTTCAAGGGTTGATAGTTGGTATGCTCCTAATCAATAACTTGTTGTGATGACAAAGGGATCCAACTAGTTAGGTTCAAACTTTCCTTTGTTGCCTTGATCTGGAAGATTCTTTTGATTCTTCTTTAGGACAAGATCTCTGACTTGGAACAACCGATATTTGATCCTCTTGTTACAACTTTGTTTCAATCAGTTTTTATATACTTGAAAGTGATTGAGGGTGTCAAGATGATGTTCATCCAAGAATTCTAGCTCATTTAGCTGAGACACTCTATATTCTTCCTCAGTAATCAAGTTATGTAGCGATACTCGCAATGATGGGAGCTCAACCTCAATAGGAAAGATGACTTTTGATCCATTGACCAGGGAGAAAGGGGTTGAACCTGTAGACGTGTGGATACTAGTTTGATAAGCCCAAAGAGCAGGATTTAACTACAGATGCTAGTCATGACCAACTTCATTAACTGTTTTCTTCAATATTTTTAGGATAGTTTTGTTCGTAACCTCAGCTTGACCATTTCCTTGGGGATAGTATGGGGTAGAGAATCGGTGTTGGATATTCAATCTTTGGCACAACTCTCTCACATCCAGATTTTTAAAGGGGGTTCCATTATTTGAGATGAGAGTTTGAGGAACACCATAACAGTAGATAAGGTAATTTAGGATAAAATTTACAATTTTTTTCCTCGTTATGTAGGTCATAGGAATAGCTTCTACCCACTTAGTAAGGTACTCAGTGGCAGTTATGATAAAATTATGGCCATTGGATGAGGTTGGGGTGATTTTTCCTATGAGGTCAAGGCCCCATTGTGAAAAAGGCCATGGTGTCATCATTGGATGTAATTCTTCAGCTTGAGCATGAATCAGATCCCCATGTTGTTGACACTAGATGCACTTTCACACATACTGATGGGATTCCTTTTCCATGGTTGGGAAATAGTACCCCATCCTCACCAATTTCTTAGCTAATTTCATACCACTAGAATGGGACCCACATATTCCATCGTGTACTTTTGTTAAAGCAGTTAAGGCTTCCTCTTGGTTAAGACATTTGATGCTTCAACAGTAAAGGGTATCACCTAGGATCAAAAATCGAGATGCCTTTTTAACAAAGGTATTTTTAAGGTTTAGGGTGATATTTGATGGGATGGTTCCTCTACTAAGGTAAGTAAATATGTCATGGCACCATGGGGAATCAAGACCAACAATGACACACGTGAATTGTGATTTCAAGATTTTCAAAGTTGGTACGAGAAGTTCTACTAAGAATTCACATTGGAGGATGTTGTTCAACATGCCTAGTAGTGATCTGATTGTTTCCATGGTGTCTACTGCTCTGTTATTTATGCAAGGAATTTGCTCAAAAGTTATGTCTATAAAAAGGTCTTTGAAATTTTCCACCATCTTTTTGTAAGGAGTGAGTTCACCATCCTTAGTTTGATAGTCATTGTTGACTTGGTTGATAACCAATTGTGATCTCCATAGACTTTCATCTCTTGAATCTACCACTGAACTACTATCCTTAGACCTATGATTAAGGCTTCATACTCTACAATGTTTTTGGTACATGAGAATGATAGCCTAAATGACTTTGGGATACAATCACCTTGAGGGGTGATAAAAAGAATGCCTATTCCAGATCCATGTTGGGTGAATGATCCATCAAACTACATCTTCCATTGAGTTGTGAGATTGATAAGAAACACTGATTTATTAGGGAACTCAAATATCAAGGGGTTTTCAGCATAGATAGGTGATTTTGCTAGTTGGTCTATGATCAATTGTCCTTTGATTTCCTTGCACTCCACATACTCTGTCAAATTATGTTAAAATCATCACCCATTTAGCCATTCATCCTATGAGAGTTGCTTTAGATAATAGGTATTTTAATGGACCGATCTTTGCAATGGGCTTGATTTGATGCGACAACATATAGTGCCTAAATTTTTGTGACACAAAAACTACTGCTAGGTATGCCTTCTCAATGGGTGAATAGTTCATCTCAAAGCCCACCAAGGTTCTGCTAATGTAGTAAATGGATCTTTCCTTTCTATTTTCATCATGTTGTGCTAAAAGAGCTCCTAGTTCTATTGTTACTGAGATGTATAAGATTAATGGCTTGTTCGGTATTGGTGGCATGAGCATTGGAGGTTTCAATCGATAGTCTTTGATCTGCTGGAAAGATTTTTCACACTTGTCATCCAACTTATAAGTTATCCCTTTATGGAGAAGATGCGAGAATAGGTGGATTTTATTTGATAGTTGTGCTATGAACCTTTTGATGGACTACAGTCTTCCTTGTAACCCTCTCATCTACTTTAATGTTTGTGTTGGTTCCATGTCTAAGATGGATTTTACCTTTACTGGATCAATTTCTATTCCTCTTTGTGAAATGATGAACCCCAAAAGTTTCCTTGATGTAACCCCAAAAACACACTTTTTTGGATTTAACCTTACTTTGTATTCTTCCAACCTATTAAAGATAGGTCCTAAGACTTGTATGTGCTCACTTCTCTTCCTTTATTTTTTGAAAATATCATCCACATAATCTTCAACTATTTTGTGGATCATGTCATGAAAGATCAAGGTCATTTTTCTTTGATAGGTTTCTCTTGCATTCTTTAACCTGAATGGCATCACATTCCAACAATAGGTTCCCCATGGACAAGTAAATGTAGTTTTATGTTGATCCTCCTTGGTGATTATGATTTGGTTATAGCCTAAAAAACCATCCATGAGTGAAAACATTTCATGCCTAGATATTAAATCTACAATGAGATCAATGTTAGGAAGAGGGAAATCATCCTTCAGACATGCCTTTTTTAAGTCTTTGAAATCAGTGCAAATTATGATGCCCCCAGTGGGTTTTGAGACTGGTACCAGGTTTGAGACCCACTTAGGATAATCTATAAGTCAGATAAATCCAACGTCAAGAAGCTTTTGTAACTCTAGTTTGACCAAGAGTGCTATCTGAGGATGCATCTTCCTTAATTTTTGCTTAACTATTTTGGCTTCAGGATAGACTGCTAGGTGATGCATAACCACTTCAGGATCAAGACCTGACATATCTATGTATGACCATGCAAAGTTGGCTCTTCACTTTTTGAGGAATGCTGCTAGGTTCTTTTGTTCTTCATCTAGTAATGATTCAACATAAAAGGTAATTTTAGGTGCTTCTTTTGTTCCCACATTGACTGGAGTGACCTTTTCTACTAGCACTACTGACTTCTCTAGATATATTGCACTAAGGGGGAGATTGAATCCCTCATCCTTGGGTGACTTAGGTAGGTTTTCACCATCAGATGCATCCTTTGTGTTTTTCTATTTTAGGATTAGAGAATGCCACTAGGTGGTTTTCACTCAAGGATTTGCATGTTAGTTGCATTTCATTAATTTTGTGAGTGAAGGATTCAATCATCTCCCCATAGTGTACCCTTGTGTCGAGCTCTATGTTGAAGCCTGCTTTGTGATCTACCCATGATAAGTTGTCACGAAGTCCCATGAATTCTGAGATCGCTTCATCATTTGGGAATAGATCTAGAATCAATGGTCCTTGTTGGTCCATGTCAATAAGTTGTGGGTATACTAGGCATATTTCAATTGGTTGGTTGCTTCGGACAAAGGATGTTATGGATATCATAAAGAGGGTGTTGTTCTTAAATAGGCCAGCAACATCACGGGGAAATTCATCTAAGGTTGTATCATGTGATGTAGGTGACCAAGAGAAAGCCTCAACTCGTTTAGCGGAAATACCCTTTCCAATAAGTGTGGCATTGCTAGTAGTACAACCCAAGCCAAGATTCTTTATTCGTTTCTCAGGAATGATGGGTTCTAGTAAACCATTTTCATTTTGTCCTAGCTTTTCATTCTTTTTATATCCCCAATTTTGTATGAGTTGTAGGCCTTTGTTATCATCTTCCATGGGAAGAACAGGGATTGGTCATTCATCTTGATAGAGGAATTTAGATATATCTTCCTCATTGACATCTTCCTAGTTCAAATCCCCCCACTTGGTGAAGGTAGTAGCTGCCATCTTGATTGTTTTGGGTTCTTTGGTGCTAGATATGGGTTTCCCATGAGATTGAGGAGAAATAGGTAACTCTCCTAAGACAAAGGCGTCTTTCAATAGTTTATAGTTTCCACAACCATCATCTTGGATCACTACGTTGGCATTGGGTATACTTTGCACAATGGGTATTTTTGCTACTGAAGTAGAGGCTAGGGATGATGGGTCAAAAAATGAGCTTGATGGTGTAGGCACTTCATCATTTTTGGGTATTTGGGGAATCTTATATAACTTTTCTTCAATACTTTTGCAATAGTAAAAAGGCTCAAGTTCTCCATGGATAGTGATTTCTCTACCTTCGAAAGGAAACTTCACACATTGATGATAGGTCGAGGCTACAACTTTTAGAGCATGGATCCATGGTCGGCCAAGTAAGATGTTATACAAGAGATCAAGATCAAGCACTTGGCATGTAGTTTTAGCAATAAGAGGTCCCACTTGGATGGGAAGTGTAATGATTCCATGTGATACCCGTTCTTGGTAATAATATGCTCTGATGGTGGTACTCTTTGTCTTCTCAATAGTATCTTCTAAATAGCATAGATTTTTGATTAGCTGCAAGGTACAAATGTTCAAACTAGCACCTCCATCTACCAAGACTCTTTTGACCTTGTTTTTATGAATGACAATCTCAATATGTAAAGCATGATTATAAGATGGTTGTGACGGTAGGTCTTTCTTGAAGAAGATAAGAAGATGGCTAGTGATATGCCCTACCATAGCTTGAAACTGATCAATATCAATATTCTAGGGAACAAATGATTCAAACAAGGCTTTCTCCAATATTTTCCTATGTGTGGGGGATAACCTTAAGAGTTATAAGATAGATATTTGTGTGGGGGTCTACTTAAGTTGATCTAGAAGATTGTACTTGCTGGGATTAGATGTGGGAAAAGTAGGTTGTGTCCTAGATTGAGATTGGACTCCTTGAACAGTTATTTTTCCACGTCATGTGGTGACTCCATATTCTGTACTAGCTCCTTTGATGGTGACAGTAGTAATAATGCTATCATAGGAGGAAACTACATTGGAATAGGTATGTTGCACATTTGTGAAATCCTTATTTATTTTGTTATGATTCGACATAGGGTTCTTGTATATCTTAAGATCTTGATTCCCAATGGGTACCTCAATAGATATGGTATCATTTTATATGAGGTCTTGGATGATGTTTTTAAGTTTCATGTAGTTTGTTGTTTTATGTCCTTTGATTTTGTGAAAGTCACAAAGGTCATGCTCGTTGTACCAAGATGGTTTCTCTTGTGGTTCTTGGTAGTTTTCAAAGTTGGGAAGTGTTATCAAATTTGACTCTACCAACTTATTCATGATTGTTTCAATAAATTCTCATAACTGTGTGTACTTGTGTTTGGGATAGTTGTTCCTATTAGTGATTTTCCTTTGTTGCATGTCAATGTTATTGATATGATTGTTCTAAGGAGGTTTTGTTTTTTGCATAGTTGGTTGCGTGTTAGCAACTTGATTATTATTAGGCCTAGGAGCACTTAGTATGACCTTAGGATCTACCACACCGTCATTTGTTACATTTTTTTTCTTAGCCCAGACACAAGGTTTCTCATTCGAACTAGTTGAGGGATGGTTTTCTTTGTAAGCTTGAGATTTTCCTTGTGCAATTAGAGCTCTTTCGATGTTAAGGGCTCTAGGGACAAGTTCGTCATATGATGTGATGCATTGCATTTTTAAGTGGAATGATAGATTTGGATCTAGATTGGCTATTATGATTCCCACTTGTCCATTAGGAAGATGCCACTTGCTTTTACTAGCTCTTTGTCTCCATCATTGTAAGAAATTAGCAAAAGTTTCCCCTTGATTTTTTCTAAGAGTATAATTCTTCTAGAATGGTGTCCACATCAAGATTGAAGGAGTGGTGATTGATGAATTTGTTAGTAATTTCTTGGAAAGTTTTGATGTCAGGAGGTAGATGAGAAAACCAATCCATAACATGACTTATTAAACTTTGAGGGAAGAGGTGCATCAAATATGAATCATTGTAAGCCACCTCCATGCACATGACATTAAATTCTTTGATATGGTCCATAGGACTTCCTCTCCCTATATGTTTGTCAAATTTGGGGATTTCAAAACCAAGAGGGAATGGTATCATTGCTATATGTTTCGATCAAATGGTTAAGGACACAAATTTAGTGTATGGGGCTTTTTGGTGTTGCCCATTCGAAGGTCCCATTTCTTGTGATAGTGTCTTGAATTGTGATGTGAGATCGTCTTGTAGGTTGGGTGGAGGAACATATGGTGGGATGACAGATGAGTTGTATGGGGTGTATGGTGGTGTGAGATTCTATGAAGATGATTGGGGTATTGATGAATATGTTCCTAATGTTTTTGGATTAACGATGTTCAATTGAGGATAATAAGAACCTTATTGTTGTTGTTGGGTATACTGTTGAGCTAGTAAGGCTTGTTGTTGAGCTTCTTGTTGTTGTTGCACCACTAAAGCTTGTTGTTGGGCCTACTATTTTTGGTGTGCTAATAGAGATGCTTGTTGTGCCTAATGTTGTTGTTGCATGGCTTGTTGTGCTGCTAAGGTTGCTTCTTGTTTTTGTGGTTGTTGTTGTGCTAAGGATACTTGTTGTGCTTGATGTTGTTGTTATGCTAAGGCTTCTTGTTGAGCTTGATGTTTTTTTTATGCTAAGGCTACTTGTTGTAGTTGTTGTTGTTGGATGGCTTGTTGTGCTTTCTATAAAGCTAAGGCATATGCTTGCAATGTGGGATCAGGTGGTTGTTGAGACATATGTGAAGGATTATGGATATTGATGTTTTGATTTGGTAATGGATTGATGATGAGAGGTAGAGGGTTCCCTTTATTTAACACTCCTTGTAAGATGGTAGAATGAGGTGGAGGAATGTATGTTTGAGGTCCCAATTGATTTGGAATAGTAAAGGGAACCATAGGAAAAGATGAGGATGATGTCATTAAATTTTGCAATGGAAATGACACACTAGAACCTTGATTCCATTGATTGAAAATATTTCCTTGTCCCATGTTTTGAGGATTTCCTTGTGCCAAAGATGTCAACAAGGGATTTGTGATCAAGGTACTTCCTAGATTGACAAAACATGAACCAAGGGATTATTTTGAGGTGGATTGATGATAGATGGTGTGGACGTGTTTTGTGAAACCAATGGTACAAATGAACCCATTGGAGGATTAGGTAAATATGTCCCCATTTTCTTCAAGGGTTGAATCTATGGTATGGTATTGGTATGCCCTTGCGTATTGTTTTGAGATACTTGATCCACACTGCTTTGTGTAATGGTAGGAACACCTATGGTACTCATGGATGTAGATGAAGAAGGATTCCCTTGATATGTTGAAGTCATGGTTGAGTAATGAAGATAAAGAGGTGTATATATCTATTTAGAATCTTTAGGAATGGGAGGAGCACCAAAGCTAAGTGTCCAAGTGGTTGTGTTAGGTGGAGGATTTGTTTTAAGTGTTCCCACAAGTGTATTGTTTCCAAATGAAAGAGCATGTCCAAAGTCCTTAACAAGGCTTGTTGCAATACTGGGAATGTAGGTTTGATTTAGCCCTACCAATGGAGTTGTGAAACCTTGTGTGAAATTTTGTACCACAAACGTCAGGGAAATAGGAGCTACATTTTCAAAGGCTTAATGTTCCATAGTTTCCTCCCTAGTGAGTTCAAATGGGTTGTTTGTGATATCTTCTATCTCATATGGTCTTGATGGGGATGAAGGTTGTTGTGATGGCGTAACTTGACTCCTTGGATCAAATTCTAAAGGATTTGGATCACTTGAGGTAAATGTCACTTTGGTTTTCTCCATGATTCTCTTGTGTTGTGATCTAGTCTTTACCATAAATTTTGTGTCAACTATGGGAGAGTTTTGTTGTGATTTGTGATGTTTGAACTCTCTAGTTGACTCAAATCTAGGTAAAACTGATGCTCTAAGTCTTTTGGGAGCAAGTGTGATAGTGGGGGATGAAAAGATGGATGATGTGGAGAGTGATCTTTGCAAGCATTTTGGAACAACACTTTTGACTTACTCTTGATGTTTTGATATTGGGATAAAGGATGTTTTTGAACTTGTAAATCTTTAGGGTAGAATCATGACCTTCAAGATGAACTAGTTCAAAGATGATAACTAACTTAAGTAAGTGCATGCAAAAGGATACATTTCACATACAAAGTAGCTAAGTTAGAGGTTGGTTTAATTTGATTTGATGTTTAAGTCACAAAGTTTTGGTGTACTCAAAATTTTGCAAAGTTGGATGAAGTGAAGGATGAAATTTGATGAAGGGGTGAGTGAGATGCTTGAACCAATGTTGACTTTAAAGTGAACCTTTGTTTTTACAAGACCAAGGTAGTGAGAATGATGCTATACCTCTAAAATTTTCAAATCCTAAAAACCCAATGTTGATTTAGATGAGAGGATGGATGGGGATGTTTAGACCTATTCTGATTCTCCTAGCTCAAGCATAAAAGTTTCTTAACAAGTGGTAGCGATTGTGATAAAGTATTGAAGCCCACTTCCTACTAAACTATGCACTACGATACCTACATTTACAATGATGGGATGAATATCTTCCTCTATGGATTTTGATTGTGCGATGGATCATTTAGAAGAGTCCAGTATCATGAAAAAAGACCAAAATTTTGACTCCAAAAGAATGCATATAATTCTGGGTTGTACCTTGAAGTGTGTCTATAAAAGTTTGCTACTAACATCTCTATTCTTGTGAAGCACTAAAAGGGGTTTCTTGAGAGCTTTCGGAGTTATATGCCTAAGTCTAAAATGATGTCATGTAGACCTTACCTTACGGATCCTGATTTTGCGTGAGATCATTTACAAATAGTTCAAGTTTATGGAAGAAAGGAAGATATTTATTGCCATGCAGGAGGTGGTAATGTGGGCCTTCTAGCCTCAATATTAGCTTGTTCCTCTTCTTTGTCTAAAGTGGTTGTTGTGTTTCTCCACTATGTATTTGTTTCTTTTGTTTCAAAAGTGAAGCTTCTCAAACTACTAATGAGATCGGTTTGTTCTTCGTTAATGAGTTCAAAGTTTGGCTGAATTATAGCACTTGGAAGATCAGGTTGTTCAATGGGAGAAATTAGTCTCCAAATAGTCATGTGGGGTTCATTTGTCAGTTTATCTTGCTTAAGTGAATTAATTTTACAAAAAATTGTTTTGATTATGTTTCCAAACTAGATGTTTATGTCAAAAACATCATAACTTTCACAATGTCCATTTCATGAAAAATATGAGATTAGAGCCATAATTTCCTATGTTGTCTTTGGCAAATATGGATTTGATATTAATGTCAAGATATTTAGAAATCGCTAAGGATAAATCCTTAGGACAAGCAGTAATATCAAGGCTAACCCAAGAGGTCCATATTTAAGCCAAAGTGTTTGAAATTTTGAGGATGATAGGGAATGTTTGTTTTTGTATCATTTTGAAACCAAGCAAAGTATTAAACTGACTCATTATCATTACAACCCTATGTTTGAAATGGCTATATTTGTTGAGTCCCCACTCAGATTTCTCCAAATACTAAACAATACGAACGACTAGAGATTTGGAGACACTAGCTCCCCTCTACAACATACACTTTTTGGGACCACCAAATCTCAAAATCCTTAAAATATGAAGATCAAAAGAATTTTTTTTTGTTTCTACAATTGAATAGTACAAATGTGGGGTGGCTTTTAGAATGACTGTTCTTGCACCAACAAATACTAAGGATTTTTGGCTTCTAAACAAGGGTTTATAATAAGGGCTTCCAGATTAGGGAGTGCAATGATAAACTCCATCAAGAGGTCTCCCAACCCTTAGAACAAGGGTTTTACACATTATACAGATATTGAGGGAGAGCTATTATGTACTGCTTCCCATTGATCACAATTTTCATTGCAACCACACATTTATATCGTGGTTTGAAAGAGCTTGGCATTAGCTTGTTGCCGCTTGGGTTGTTCCATTAGGGTGAGTACTTTTTCCCACCAAGGAAGGCCCTCTAAAGGTGAACAATAGCGAGGAAGTACATCTGTAGTTCAATCATCTTCATTCATAGGAACAAAGAGAGAATGCATGCTATGCATTTTTCTCACACTTGCAAGGGTGTTCAGTTTTAATCTAAATGAAAGATGTAGGTGATTTTGCAAAGTGTTAAGGAATGTTTTTGTTTCTCAAGGTCGTCAAATGGCATGAGAGAATTGCATACACATCCACTAACAATGTTGAAAATCACAAAACATAACAAACATTTGTAAATTTTAACCCTTCAAAGCAACGATGAGTTCGTTTTAAGCACTAAATAAAATATGAGGTTGCCTTGTTCAATTTTAAGCCCAAAGTAAAATGATGATGTGAAGGTTCAATTTTATCCAACTTTGAGCGTTCATTTTAAACCCAAAAAATAATGACGAGGGTTCAATTTTAGCCAACTTTGAAAATTAGTTTTAAGCCCAATTGAAATCTAGTTGGTCCTAATATTGTAAGTTTTAAGCCCAATGGAAAATTAGTTGTCCTAAAGCATGAACGTTGGGTTATAATTGCCCCAAAGTGTTAAACACTTGTTACAATTATAGAATTCGAGATAGAAAAGGATTTCTTCACTTTAGCTCCTTGTCTTTGAACCTACAAAACCCTATTGGTCTAACAACCAAAACACAGTCAGAAGCACAACAATGGTTAGATAAATCAAAGAAATTAAACCACATGTTGAAAAAAAACATAAAATTTCTTACCCTAGCTAGGCATCGCTGAACACAATAGCATCGCAATTTGAAGTATGGGCATCACTCTAGTGAAAATGAGTGTCGCTTTGCAACAAAAATAGTAAGCACGATAGTGTCAGGATTTGGTCTAACATTGCTTCTTGCAGTAGCATCGCGGTTTGAAATTTGTCAGCGTCACTCTAGTGAAGTTTGGGCATCGTTGTTTGAACATTTTGATACCTCTAGATTAAATAAGCATCACTAGATTTAAATTAGTGTTGGTGTATTAATTTGGCATCAGGATTTCAAATTGTGATGGCGTCACTATATGGCGCGCTCTTCAAAAAGCATTGCTATTTGTAGTTTGGGCGTCACTGTATCTTGCAAAACAACAAACAAACAAAATTCGAGCTAAAAAAGTGTTAAGTTAGTAGTTTGCCCTCCTTTTAGCACCAGAATGTGAGATGAGGATTTGAGTGTGGGTTGATTATGCTTGATACATGATGAATTGAAGCATAATTTACCCAAATAAACCTACATCTACCAAACAAGATCATTCAAATTGAAAAGATTAAACTAAACATTTTAATTAAAACTGAAAGTTACAAACTATAAGAATAGTTAAATTCCTACTCTAACCCATTTGAAACTTATCTTGTTTTGGAATTGGTGTTGTGTTGATGTGAAATGATGACTCTTTCCTAATCTTGTGATTAGTGAGCCTGTTTCAGTTGATTCTATGGAAGAGAATCAATGAAACCATTATGATTGATGTATGAAAACTTAGTTTATGCTAAAAATGAACATGATGCAAGCTAAGTTACCATGATTTTATGCTACAAATGATCTAATTATGCTATTGCTAAGATAATCTAAGCTAATTCTAAGCTAAAAGATGAAAACCGTAATTCATATACAAACTAAGATGGATGCATGGAAGCCATTAATGAATGATTTAAGCTATTATACAATTAAACTTCTAAAACAAAATAAAAGTGAGTAAAGTATGAGTGTGGATGCAAATGAGTTCAATAGCATAATTTTGCAATTGAAAGATGGATCCATTTGTATCCAAATAGTGACCTATTTATAGGAAAGCAAATAAGAAATGGAGGGTTGAGATTGAAAAGACTAATCAACAATCAAAGATGAAGGAGATGAGAGGCATGGATCATGGATTCTCATCAACGAATGAGAATGCATGTTGAAATTTAATCAAGGGTTCGCATCTGCTCCAAACAAACACACTTTTGACCTACTCACACAGGTCAAAGGTGAATTGTCCAAAAGGTTAAAGGTTAAAACTTGCCTAAGAAGCCAAGTGAAAATATCCCATTTTCAAATGATGGAGGAATAAGAATATTCTTTTGGAATATTCATTTGAGTGAGGATAAAAGGCATTTTGCAAATTAAAAGAAAAATTTAATTGTGCAAAAAAAGAGATAAATTCCCTTTTAAGAGGAAAAATTAGTTTAATTGCTAATTAAACAAGGTTTAATCATGCAATTAGGGGATTTGGAGGAATAAAGTGATATTCATTAAATTAAATGATTTAATTAATGGGGAAGAGATGAAATGATATTTAATTAAATAACTTAGGGTTATTTAAATAAGTAAGATGACATAGGAAATTAAATTAAATGTTTTGATGTATTTAATTTAATATGATGAAATATTAGCATGAAGGGGGTGAATTAACTCGATTAAATTAATTAGGCTAATAGATGCAATTAATTAAATAGATAAGCCAATTTAATTAATTAAGCGAAAAGAGGATGGATTTAAAGAGGAAATGATGTTAGTAAACCTATTTCAAGTGTATGATATCATTCAGGACATTTTCCAGTGTCTACAAAAACAAAAGACTTTCAACAAATAAAATTCTAACTTTAAATTGAGCATATTTTGGTGATCATGCTCTATTTTGTAAGAGCATGTGTGTCCATGTTGTAACTGTTTGGCATACATGTTAGAGGTAAAGTGGGAGCATATATGCAATGCAACTATCCCTTTACCTTTCAGTGACACAAATAAAAGATACCTAGTCATGCCTTGTAGGAAAAGGAAACACCAAAAACAAATAGGGGAAAACAACACAATAATAGACTGGATATTTTATGTTTTATTTTTAGAAAGCAAATGTGAGCTACAAAAAATAAAACATCTATTAAAAACAATTGACACACTCTACAAGAGGATAAAAAGCCTTAGATAGTTCAAAAAACACAAAACAACAAACACATATAGAGAACTGTGACTAGTTTACTATAGCTAGAGTAGCAATAGGCCTAGATAGAGAACTTATTGATGATAATTTGTTGATCCAATGAAATGCACCTTGACTAATAAAATCACCACTATTTCTTGTTCACTACTATTTTTCATAAGACACAAATTGCAAGAAACAACAATATGTATTCCTTAGGAAGCCCTAAATGGTAACCATATACATAGATAGTGCACTATAGCTAGAGTAGCAACAAGTGAGGATAGAGTAAACTTATGGAAGATAAATTTTTTATCCATTGAAATTCAGGGGATAATAAAATCACTACTATTTCTTGAAAGATACAAATTGTAAGAAACAACAATATGTATTCCTTAGCAAGCCTTAAATAACAACCATATACATTGAAACATGACCTGCAAAAGCTTAAAAAAAGAAATTTACTTTGAAATTGATTTTTTCTTTGAAAAACTCACCCACCAAAAAATCCTTGCACCAATGAGTTTATTCTAAACACTTATGCATTTATTTTAGAAAATCAACTTAAAAACGAAAGTTTGAAAAATACTTTAATTTTTAAAGTTCACTAATATCAATGTGAACTAATATTGAATTATGAACATAACAAAAACTTGTGAAAGATAATTTGTTGATCTATTGAAAAACATAAAATCACCACTTTTTTTTATAGAAGATGTAAATTGTTTAGCAAACCTTGAATAATAATTGATTGCTTTGAGATATGCCTTACAAACAATGTTAGCTTCAAAAACTTTTTAAAAATATATATTTTTTAAAAGTAATATAGAAAAAACCTCACCCATGGAAAAACATTAGTCCAATAATTATTTTCCAAAGGCTTATTAATAGATTTTAGAAAATCAACTAATATTTAATTGCAAATAACTAATAATGGTTCTTTGTCTTGTAATGGTTCTTCTTTTCTGTACTATTTTTCTGGCAGTTTTATAACTGCACTATTATTAATAACATTTTGTTTCCACAGTCCATGATGCTAGTATGCAAAAATTTTGGAAAAAACTGTAAATTTTTTATATCATCACATTTCGGATCATACTCCATGATCCATCATCAAGATGATTAGCACTATTATTTGTAATTGCATTTCCTAAAAAAAACAAAAAAAAAACAAAAAACAAAAAGAAAAAGAAAAAGAAAAAAGGAAAAAGAAAAGGCGCTGCAATAGGTCATGGATACCTAAACAGCTTAGTGAGGTCGCGGTATTTTACGAGCAACCCTTACGGAAGCATGACAGTCATGAAATCTCTGTATTATGCGTTGGTTCTTCCTTCAGATTGTAGGTCTCCTGAATATCGGCTGCATCTGACAGCATTTTTGCTGAGAGTCTTCTTTAGTAAGGACGTGGAGATTTATTGCCTGCTCTTCCTGACCAGCGACTGCTCACAGACATTTCATTCCTTGCTGTTTTGTTCTTCCTGCCAGGTATTTCGTTTCCTCATTCTCCTATTCATGGATTCGTATCCCAAAATGCCGACTGTAATTACACTTATCACATAAAAGCTAGATAAATATTGATATGACAACTGGATGGGAACATTCTATTTTTATTTGCAGTGTTTTTTGGGCAATTTGATCGTAATTTTTTTTTTCATTTGCTGAGCAAATTGTCTATTCTGGGTTACTGGCTCCTATAAAACAAACAAAATATATTTGAAAGGGGGACGCAAGTAACAGAGTCAGAACAGGAAAGAACAAGTAACAAGTACGGGACAGCAGGGTGTCTTGTGAAGGTGAAGCGAACCCATCATTTCTGCTGGTGCATGGAATTGTGATGTCCAGAAAGAGTCACTGGAAATTAAAATTTCTGAGATAATATTGATGCTTGCAGCTGGACTCTGTCCCTGTAAGTTGAAATTCGAATTCTGTTTCATATTTCTGAGTTCATTTTGCTGCTCTGTTGCTAGGCTGCGTGCCTGAAACGAATTGTAATGAGAATTTTGTATGTTAATTTTCAGTATTGTCATTCCTCGCTGCTGTTGAATTGATTTTTTGTGTGGAGCTGCTAGGGTCGGTTGCCTTTCACTTTCACCCGATCCTTGTCTGCACCAGAATGTAAAGGACATTAGGGTTTTTCTAAAATTGACCTCATCTGCTGTAAGGTTCGAGAGCAATTAATTGCTCCTACGGTTGGCTGTTGCATTGTAGCTGACCAAGTGGGTTAATAGATTTTACAATTTTCTTCAACACAGATCTCAGCTTCATCTTGTTTTCTTAATTGGTAGTGGTGGTTTGTTTTTGCCTGGTCTTGCTAATTGTTGGGGCAGAGATGAACTTCAACAGTGGCATGAAAGTTGAAGTATGCTCCAATGAGGAAGGTTATAGAGGTGCATGGTTTGAGGGGACGGTGGTGTCCTACGAGGGAGGGGGTATTCATAAGGTGCAACATGAAAAATTTGAGAATGAGAGAAAGGAACCCTTGTTGGAAGACTTCCACTTCAGTCAAATAAGGCCACGCCCTCCTAAGATCAACTTCAGAAATTGGAAAGTTAATGACCCTGTTGAAATATATGATACAGATTGTTGGTGGAGGGGTGTTGTTTCGGAGCTTCTCCCCAATGGTTATTACTCTGTACATTTCCCAGAGTATGGAGAAAAGGTCTATTACAAGTTGTCTATGAGGTTAAGTCAAGAATGGCATAACGGGAAATGGTCTAGGACAAGCTGCCTGTCCTTGAAGGTAAGGATATATTCAGTGAATTTCCATAGTAACATTCTGAATGAGCAGTTTCATCATGAAAATGATGCATTATCATTAGTTGCTATTTCCTTGTTAATTGCATGTCTCCACATTTCTGATTTTTATCTCTTGATAATGATTTGGTTTTTATTAATCACAGTTTATGACTGTATTTTTTGGGGACAGGGGAGAGGACAAACTTCTAATTCTCATACCAATGTTACAGATCTGATTCTGCTTGATGCTCCTCTGTATTTTAAATAAAGATAACAAATTGATTTAAGGCTAATATGTATATCAAATATAATCCCCTTTCTTAAGGTTAATATGTATAGGAAATGATTCAGTTACTTTTAAAAGTTGGATTGGATTTATCTGTTATCTTAGTTTGTACAAATATGACTATTCCAGGGCCACAACAATGCCTCTATTGGCAAGAAGCGGGGAACTATTGAGAAACAATTGGATTATGTGGCACAAAATTCACC
>VDFB02101348.1:0-20499 GCA_007258455.2 Sequoia sempervirens | reverse complement strand
AGAAACTACATTCAATTTTCTACAGATTCTATTCTTACATATTTTTGAAATTATATAAATAACTTATTCAAATTTTTACATCAAGTTGCCTAACTCTGATTTTTCTGATTTTTTTGCCCCTTAAGGGCCTATTTTTTCCATGATGATCCTACACATACCCGAAAGCATTTTATCAAATGGCTCACCAGCTTGCTATTATGGGTAAATTCCTAAAAACATATGCTTTCAAACAAATATGGATAGAGAAAATAGTAAGCATGATAGTTAGAAATACATAGTTTAATAAGTACTCAAAATTTTGTTCATTATCTCATACATTATAAGCCATGATGTGGATCGCTATTGTAGTTTTCATGATTGAATAGTTTGTTGTTTTATTTTTAGATGTTGCAAGCCGATACACCTTTGAATGTTCAAAGGGAAATGGAGATTGGTGTTTCATATGCTATAGACTCCTTGATGGCTCTGATAGTGGAGATATGACGCAAATTACTAAATTTCAATTTACATTCATTGTTATAGATGTTAGTTAGTGAAAAATCAAACCATTATTGATTCATAGTTTAATTTCATTTTGGATGGTTTATTTAGGGCTTTAGCATGCCTTAGCATGGGCATTCAAATATTTCCCTCATAGAGAGTGATAATCAGATGGCGGTAAGTGATTATTTTATTAAATATATCATTTTTTATAATGTAATTTCTATATATTAATGTCTTTACTTCTTACTATAATAGATAAGACTTGACCAATAACTAAACCCTAGGAGGTGCACTAGGAGCACTCCTCAACTACAGCATAAATGAGTGATAAATATATCGCCATCCAATCGACAAGCATAGGGAAAGAGTTTATTTTGAGAGTATGGAGAGAATTGACTTTTGATTCCAAAGCCCTTTGTTGTATGCCTATATGGCATTTTTGAACATATTTTGTATGGGATATATTTGACATTGTATGCCTATATGGCATTCGCATAAGCCTATATGGCTATTTTGTACCTATATTTTATACTTATATTGACATATATTGATATATGCCTACATGGCTATTTGGTTAATACAAATCTTTTTTATCAATAGTGTCCATATTTTAATTATAAATTCATGGTTCAATAGATATGAGTTACATGTATTCAAGTGTATACTTTACAACTTACGTGTATGCTTTGTGACTTACATGTATTCCAATGTATACTTTGCGACTTATGTGTTTTCATGTGTATACCTTGTATTCATGCATATACTTTGTATTAATTTGCGTATACTATGTATTCGTGTGTATACTCGAGGGATTACGTGTTTTTTAGTACTTGCGATTCACTTATTCACATGTAAATGTTTGAATTATTCACGTGTATACTTATTAATTGGTTAGCCCTAGCATTGATCGTTGTTGTCCTTCATGGTTTGTCTTGAATATTAATTGATTGATACTAAACAACTTTATTAGTTGATGCTAAACAACTTCAATATTTCTAGGAATGGTAGTAGAGTTACAAATTCCAAAATTGCACAAATTGTAAAGAAAATATTAATTGTAATTAAATGCATTGATTATTAACTTGATAATTGATTAAGAATGAGTATAAAATATATCAAGAGATTATCCTTTCAGAATGGAAACTGCCAACTAGAAAATAGGCAAAGCATTTCCAATACTTTGAAAGTAATAATCCACCCAAAATTACAACAAGAGAGAAGGCTTATTTAAGATCCTTGAGCAATGTATTTCCTAATGCTCCCTTGTTCTTACATATCTCAATTCAGTTTAATCCAAAGAGTTCCATGAAATGCTTTATCTAAAAAAAAAAAACACATTTTCAATTGGTATTCTATGAAATGTTTCATAAAAAGATTCCAATATATTTAATCTTTTTATTGGAACAATTCAATTAAGCAAAGGATACATAATCTTCACAACACTTGCAAAACATAATATTTATAATAGATGATGAGTAGTTAACTTCTTGACACCTTATCATAAAAACATTTATCTTAAATATTCTTTAAACATTTTCATGGCATAATCCTCATAGTACATAATGAATTTTTATGTTCTTGATCCATCACCATATAAACACGTTGAAAGATGTATATGTCAAATTTTTGCAATATTATTTCTTGTATAGGAAATGGACTTGGGAGAAAGAAAGTTATAATTTATAATACAAATAAGAAATGGACTCAATGGTGGAAACTTTATTTATCACACCAAATAATAAATTTACGTGATTGCATCACTTGTTTCTCTTAGACTCCAATTTTAAAGCATATCAAATCATTTCAAATGAAAATGAAAAAATGCTTCACAACCAAAGTTGTTAATTGAGGAAAAATAAAATGTTTCCAAATTCCACCATTGTACACATTTACAATTGGTTGTATATTGTTATAAGGGAAAGGAGGATAATTAAAAAACATCTTGTGTTGGCTAGACTTGAGGATGATCATATGCTTTTTGTGTGGAAAACTCAAACTTCTCAACTGTTGTGTGTATGTTTCTGTTTTCGATTGTTTTGCATGTCATCATAAGGGATCAAGCTGATTGAATGTAGCTTGGAGTGATTCTGTGTGTTTGAGTGTGAAAGAGTACCATGCCTAGTGTAAACATACCTATCAAGATGTGTTGGAGCAGTTTGTTTGGTTACATGAGTTGCAAAATGAAAGTTGTACCACTTTGCAACTTTACACTACTTGCATTTGACACTTTTTCCATCAAGTGAAAACTGGATACCATGGGAAAATGACTCTAAGAAAAAAAAAATTGAGAGAGATTATTGTAGAGGGGAATAATTTGATCCCATTGGCTTAGATGGAGAGTTCTTAAGCATCATGGTTTCTGAGTAATAGCCCATCAAAGATTGCTACCATTTTGCACTTTGGACCCTTAAGGGATCAAGCCAGTTGAACGTAGCTCGGAGTGGTTTTGCATGTTTGGGCATGAAAGAGGACCATTCCTAGCTTAAATGTATCCATTCAGATGCATTGGAATAGTTTGTTTGGTCACATAAGATGAACAAAATTTGCACCACTTTGCAACTTTCAACTACTTGCATTTAACAACTTTTTCCTAAAGTGAAAATTCACCACAATGAGAAAATTCCTCTGAGATAGAAAGAAAACAAGAGAGGTTATTATAGAGGGGCCCAATGTGATCCCATAGGATTAGATGAGAAGTTTCTAAGTGTCATGGTGTCCGAGTAACACCCAGTCGAAGATTGCATCCATTTTGCACTTTGGACTCTTAAGGGATTCTATCAGTTGAATGTAACTCGGAGTGATTCGACATGTTTAGGTGTGAAAGAGGACCATGCATAGTGTAAACGTGCCCACCCGAATGCGTTGGAACATTGTTTTTGGTCGCACGAGTTGCAGAACAAAATTTTCACCACTTTGCAACTTTCAACTACTTGCATTTTACAACTTTTTCCCCAAGTGAAAATTTGCCACCATGAGAAAGTGCCTCCAAGATAGTGAAAACCAAGAGAGATTATTGTAGAGTGGCACAATGCAATCCCATAGGATTAGATGAAAATTTTCTAAGAGTCACAGTATCTAAGTAACAACATGTTGAAGTTTGTGACCATTTTGCACTTTGGACTCTTAAGAGATCGATCTGGTTGAGCGTAGCTTGAAGTGATTTCGCGTGTTTGGGTGTGAAAGAGGACCATTCCTAGTGTAAAAATTCCTATTCAGACATGTTGGAACAGTCTGTTTGGTCACACGAGTTGTAACATTTGTCAAATTTAACTCTAGTTAAAATTTTTCACTAAGGGAAAATGCCTCTGAGATAGTGAAAACTGAGAAAGGTTATTGTAGAGGGTCTCAACATGATCCCATAGGCTTCGAAAAAGAGTTTCTAAGCATCATAGTATCTAAGTAACAGCATGTTGAATTTTGTAGCTATTTTTCACTTTGGACTCTTAAAGGATTCTACCTATTCAATGTAGTTCAAAGTGATTTAGCGTGTTTGGGTGCGAAAGAGGACCATTCCAAGCGTAGATGTACCCACCCAGATGCGTTGGAATAGTTCATTTGGTCACATGAATTGAAAAATGAAAGTTGCCCCACTTTGGAACTTTTAACTACTTGCATTTGACAACTTTTTTTCCAAGTGAAAATTTGTCACCACGGGAAAATGCCTTCGAGATAGCGAAAACCAAGAGAGATTATTGTAGAGGGGCCCAATGCAATCTCATAAGACCAAATGAGAAGTTTCTAGGTATCATGGTGTTCGATTAATAGCCTGTCAAAGATTGTAACCATTTTGCACTTTGGACTTTTAAGGGATTCTACCAGTTGAATGTAGCTTGTGGTGATTTTGCATATTTGGGTGTGAAAGAGGACTATGCCTAGTGTAAACCCACCCATTTGCACGTGTTGGAATAGTCTGTTTGGTCACACAAGTTGTAAAATGAAAGCTGCACCATTTTGCAACTTTGCACTACTTACATTTGACACTTTTTCCATCAAGTGGAAACTGGACACCACGGAAACCAATTCGAGATAACAAAATTGAGGGAGGGTGTCACATAATAGTGTGGCTTACATACCCCCAGAGGAACAAATTTTAGCCTAAATCACATATTTTAGAAAATATAATAAATTAAGCCTTTTAAAGTTTATCTTTTATGATTCCATTGAAGAGGGTTTGATCAAATCACCTTTTAGATCAAAACCCCTGATAGAACTTCAATTGAAGTTTTAAACCATACCTATAAATGTAAGTCTCCTTTTACACCTATCAAAATGCTAATAAAAAATTACTTTGATTTAGGATTTTGGGGATCAAATGAATTCATTTAAAATTTATTTCAAATGATTATATCTCGCAATCAAGCTATCAAATGAAATATAATTTTAATATGTTTTGTTCTCATATGTATTTATTCTTTTAAGTTTTATTAAACATAGGTTTTTCTATCGAAAAGTGAATTTTTTCTTCACATGTGGAAAAATAGAAGATTATCAAAAAAAAAAAATTGAAAATATGAGTGCACCGACATTGGAAGCCCTTATCCAACAAAAAATAAAATGTATTCTTGACACATATACAAAAAAAGTTACATGTTATACATTCACGCTAGGTCTGAATTGTAATTTGTTTGACTTTGAAACTTGATTAAGGAAAAAAATATTCAATAAAAAATAATATCTAAACCAACCTGAAGCACTAGATATCGTAGAGTTACAAATCTAATGGAAAGAATTATAATTTTATCCTTCCATGGAAAAAAAAAAGCTATGCATTATACTCTGCACGCCACTTTTAAAAATGTTGCTTCTAATAAAATCTATTTTTGTGGGAGACGGAGAAAGAAGTGAAATTTGATTCCAAAAATTTTGAAAAATATTTTTAGAATCTACAGACAAAAATTTGATGAGACTCTAGTTTATACCATCTTCAAATTCCTCACATTTTAGCCGCTATAGGTGCCTGAATGTGAAAATTTAGTTAAAAATAATAATTTCAGTGTCCAGTTTGGCCAAAAATTGTAAACCACTATTATGGGATCACCCGGGAGGTTATTGTAGAGGGGCCCAATGTGATCCTATAGGCTCAGACAGATATTTCGTAAGCACCACGGGTTATGAGTAATAGCTTGTCAAAGATCGTTGTCCTTTTGCACTTTGGACCCTTAAGGGATTGAGCCGATTGAACGTAGCTCAAAGCGATTCCACATTTTTGGGTGCAAAATAGGACAATGCCTAGCATAAATGTATGCATCTAGATGTGTTGAAATAATTTTCTTAGTCACACGAGTTGCAAAATGAAAGTTGCACCACTTTGGAACTTTACACTACTTGCATTTGACACTTTTTCGATCAAGTGAAAATAGGACACCATGGGAAAATGACTTTGAGATAACAAAAACTAAGAGAGTTTATATTATAGGGGCCTAATGAAATCTCTTAGGCTCAGAAGAAGAGTTCTTAAACATCACAGTTTTTGAGAAATAGCCCATCAAAGATTGTTGTCATTTTGCACTTTGGACTCTTAAGGGATTAATTCGGTTGAACGTAGCTCGGAGCAATTCCACATGTTTGGGTGTGAAAGAGGACTATGCCTAGTGTAAACATACCCATTCAGACATGATGGAATAGTCTGCTTGGTCACACGAGTTGCAAAATAAAAGTTGCACCACTTTGCAACTTTACATTGCTTGCAATTAACACTTTTTCCAACAAGTCAAAATTGGACACCACGGAAAAATGACTCTGATATAACAAAAACTAAGAAAGGTTATTATAGAGGTGCCTTATGTGATTTTGATGCCTTAGACAAAATGCCCGTAACTAACACAATATCCGAGTAATAGGTTGTCAAAGATTGTTTCCCTTTTGCAATTTAGACTATTAAGGGATTACATTGCCTAAATTACAAATGTTTGAGGGAAACAATAAATTTCAATATTCAATTAAATCACATTACAAGTGTTTATTTCAATCTAGACTGTATGCTTTATTGATATTGATATATAATCATTAGGTTGATTTGTTTTAATATTAAATAAAGTTTTTATAACAAGTTAGTCAGTTGGTGCTAGTTATAATAAACAGAGAATAAAAGAAGAAAAATAATGATTAGTAACCATCAAACATTATTACACTCACTATATTAATAATATGATGTTTACAATAAAATGAGATTTATTTGGTTCTCTTAATTCTTCTATTTGTGCTACAATTCTCTAATATGCTTCATACACCGTTCTGAAACCCAAGTGTTTGTACTTGTAGGTTGATGTAGAGCAAGGTATCAAAACAAAAACTAACTCAACCAAACTCTTGATAAAGTCTTAGCACTTCAAACTCAATGAATTCCTTCACAAATTGACATTCTTCCTAGTAGCACAACAAACAAGATTTTTCAAGCATAATTTTCAAACCTCATCTTAAACCAATTTTTTTTTATAGATTTGAGTACCCATTATCCTCTTTTGAAACATAATTCAATTGCAAGTGGGGTTACATTAGAACACGAGGGCCAAAAAATTGTTGCTACGCCTTGAAATAGGCTTAATTAGGCTCCCTCAGCAAGACACTTATTGGTTTTACACACTCCAAACCTCAAAAACCCATTCTAAAACCTTAGACATGTCAAATTAGGTCTGCACATGCAATCCCCATCTTCGAGAATGGTCTCCAATCAACTCTTAGATACAAAACCCTACTTCTATGCATCACTTTTACTTAAAAACATGAAGTAAACCAACTAGGGCATCAACCAAATTTTTGAAAATCCTCATCCATGCTCCTTCCAAATTCAAAAACATAAAACACAACCTATCTACACCTATTCCACCAATTATTAAGCATTTTCATCAATGGAATGGGTCACAAATCATTATTTTTGCTCTCAAACCCTAAAAACCAAGGTTTCTAACCCATTTTAAGAAAAAAAACACTATAACTCACTCAAATCCCAATGAAATCAAATGAGACAAGATGAAAATGAAAGGTAGTTCACTCCTCCATCAATTCCAATGCACAAATGAGCACTTCCAGGCCGTACCAAAAGGTACAAGTTATTGTAGTAGCAAAATTCAATGTAGGAAAATGTATTAAGTAGTAAATCTTTTTTATTCAATCCTCCAAATGTACATATAACCCCTATTTCAACCATTACAAATCATATTTAACATTTTCCAACCATATCCAATTGAATACAACTAACTTTTAACATCCTAACTATTCGACTTCCCTTTTACATAAAAAATGCAAAAGTTGCTATGCAACTTTTTTTACAATTTTGTAACTTTACCATTTATTGACTCAAAATGACTCCTCCTAACCAAAACCAAACCAAAACATTGTAACATGATCTTAAAGACCTTATTTCAAAAAAAAAAAACATGACCTTAAATATAAAGACACTACATACTAAACCCCTTTTACAAAATGAAGGCCCAAGTGCCCTGCACCATAGGCACAATGCCTTAGGTACTCTATTCTCACAAATCTTCTACAAGGTCACTCATACATTCGATATTATCTTATAATATCTACATCATAGGTTCTCATGATGAGGTTAACTTCAAATAAATAACTTGAGACTCCCTTGCTAAGCTTCACACGCTCTTTTATAATGGCTTCAAATCAAAATTGAGATTTTTCAAAATCATCAAGATAAGGATGTCACATTGCTTTTTTGGTTGAGATTCTCTTTGATGGCTCATAAATCACCATTTTTTGCAAGGAGACACCAATCAATTTTTAGTAGGTTACTTACAAATAGGAAAAGTAAAAGAGGAAAAAGAAAGAGCATCCAAAATGGAAATGAAATGAAAATAGATGGAAGGCATTTACAAACAACAAATCCACACCATTTGGTTCCAACTCAAGAAAAACAAGGAATAAATCTTGATGCTTCCATTGAGGATAGGCATGCCAATCTCTCAACTTAGTCACTCCTAGTCATACACCTTCATTGGGAGTTCCAAGATAACTATTGCACACAACACCTCTCATGAATAGAATAACTTGAAATTTGAGATGCTATTATAGTGTCTACATCGTAGGTGCTCATGATAAGGTTAACTTCAAATGAATAACTTGAAATTACCTCACCAAGCTTCATACACACTTTTATAATGGCTTAAAATCATAATTTGTATTTGTCAAGATCATCAAAATAAGGATATTGCATTGCTTTTTTGGCTAAAATTCTCTTGGATGGCTCATAAATTCGCGTTTTCTACAAGGGGACACCAATCAATTTTTAGTAGGCTACTTAAAAATAGGAAAAGTAAAAGAAGATGATAGCATTGGCATCAAAAAAATTAATGTGCATACAAGTATAAATTAATAATAACAAATGTTCATACTTACAAATTAATCCAATGAACCATACGGGTCTACTCTACTCTTTATTGTGTCAAGTATTGCCTCATGGTCAGACTCACGGACCTTCCACAAGGTCTTGTTCAAAGGTCTACCCCCATATTTGGTCAAATGAACATTGGATGCCATGACAAGGTTCGAGTAATGAAGAATCTTATGATGTGTGTCAAAGTCCTGAAACAACCAATATTTAACACTCTTATGTGGGTACCTTCTAAGCCATGTTTCAATAACAAAAATTGAGCCTGTAGGTTATTCGATGTTTTCTCCATCAATAACTAGGGCCTCCAATTTATTTTTGGCCTCAACACAACACAAGTAATAGTTCATTCCCTCTTCACTAGTACATTTTGACCAATTTTTTGATGAGCGTACCTCAGAATTTCAACGGCCATTCGTTGCTATTATTGCGTTAGAATTTTGACATTTCAAATGCCGTCGAAATTATGACACAATAATAACGATGAACAGTCGTCAAAATTTTGATGGACGCTCATCAAAAAATGGGTCAAAATGTACCAATGCTTCATTATCTTCATCTACAATAACTGCATAAACATGCCCTACGTTGATATGTGCAGTAAATCTCTTGAAATTAGTGAACATTATGAATACACTACAAAGTAAGATAACAATAAGAATTTCAAAAACTAAGCAAGTAGATATATTACCTAGTTGAACTAGATTTGATATGTGGTCAAAGTCAACTGATGATTCCATCTATGTTAGTTCCAATGTCAAATGTTGGAGGGCGATACGTGTGAAGTGGGCTAAGATAACTTGTCAACCATTTCTCAACCCACTCCTCTAGCTCACAATCATTCTAGACTTGCATTGTACATGAAAAAAAGCATTTCATCTTCCATGTATTGATACTCCATGAACCTCCATCTGAGCTAAGGAAAAAGTGTAGCTCACCCGATCCTATTAGTGTACACAATCCTCACATAGTGCAATGTTAGTATCATCCATCAACCAAAAAAAACTACCAACTGAAGACGTACCTTCATTACCTTAAGCCATCGAAGCATTACACCACTTGATAATTGTTTTTGCATCTTTCAACTTTGCATTGTATTTATACTTTAACTCTTCTCATGCTAATGCTCTTTTCACACATGCTCCTGCACCAACATGCTCCCATTTTCCATTCTCGGCCTCATGAAAGTTCCACATATCTTGAACACCTATAATGACATGCATCCTACTCAACCAATAGAACATGCCTGAGTTCTTGAACTATGCTACACAGTTATCTAACCATTTTATATGTCGATCATATGCTATTCCCTTCTCAGTGAAATCATTGTAGAATATCTAGAAGCAACCTTGCACGAACTTCAGAGACTTTGTGTGATAATCACTAATATAAAAGTGATACTCCCTCAATACCTTCCTTTGGCCCTTTGTACTATCAACTGCATGAATATATATTATGTGCACAAATATCTAAACTTGTGTGGAGTTGTAATATTATGACTGCACCTCACGTTGTGGCTATAGAGTGTAGTTCTCTACAAAGTCAACCACTGATACTATGTTGCCAATTGGAAAGGTGTCCTTGCATAGCTTGAATTGTGTGTCTAGTCATTGGGCTTTATGGGTATGCCTTGCATACTCATACACTATTGAATCACGAAACATGGACATAAACTGATACACTGGAATCTTTTGAATAACCAAATCACACCTTTTAGCTTGATTACCATATTTTGTAATATATGCCACTATTTTATACTTCTCAAATAGTTTTTGTTCCACATCATGTATTCTTTCCATATGTTGACATACTGGCATACACTGCAAGCCACCACAATATTTGCATGAACCATCCAAGCATTTTGTCTTGTAGAATATTTGTCCATCCTCTATTTCACATAATTTTTTTTGATAAGAACTCTCTTGAAGATGTTGGTGGGGCTTCTATGCCACAATCCTACAAAACATCGTTAGTATACAAATCTAAACATATAGAACGATAAACATCATAATCGTTAGAGAATTCAATATGTAGTCTACAACAACAAGTAGTGCGTGTGTGATTTATCTTGACATAAAAAGGTTTGATAATTTCAAAATATCTTTGACAAATACTAATTTGAGGATAATCCTATTGAAATTTATGAAAAAATTGGGTTTGGGTCATATCCAAAAAATGCTTTGGATGTGGCTCATGGTTCAAACTATTGATTCTCCTTTGTACCACATCCCTTTGATTCAAATATGGCCTTGCATTATTCTTCCAATACTCTTCAATTAGTGTTATCAATGCTTCAACAACTTTTTCATCTTTTCGTGGCAGTCTCCCCGAGAATGCCCATAATTCATTTGAAATGGTGGCCTCAATTCTTTGTCACCTTTGAACGAATCTTGATAAAGTTTTTCTACTAATTCTCATTTTTTCACTCGTCTTTCTAATGAGATAAGATCTTTTTGTTTGATTACATACCAAAGTCGATGTAATGACATGTTAGGTGACATTACTATCCTTTGAGCGTGAGGTCTTACCCACACTCATAAGCATCCATTAGATTCTTCACAATAATGTTTTCACTTGAAGAATTCAATGTTTTCAACCCAAGAATCTTCATGATGTTTCTATACTTTATAGCCCACATCATTTCAACAAATAGTTGACATCTTTTGGTCTCATTTAGCCTTTCAAAGAAGAATTTACAAATTTTATCAGCATATCTTCTACAAGTGTGTGTTGGAACATTTCCTTCCATGTGCTGCAAAATATCCTCATCAATATTAATCAAATACTTTGGCTTTCTACTCAAAATTCTAGGTGGTGTTGTCCTAGGTACATACATCTCAACATTAAGAATTTCATCAATATTTAATTGAGGTGGGCTAGATTGTGTACCTTTGATCAAGGGTGGAGCAGAAGACATACCTTGAGGTTCACATGGGGATGATGACATACCTTCTTTGTCAAATCTAAGTGATGATGTACTCTCAACTTCAGATGCGGTGGATGGTGTCCAACCATATTCACATGCAGTAGATGGTGTCCCTCCATATTCACTTGCAGTAGATGGTGTCCCTCCATATTCACTTATTCTTAATGACGTCCCTTCGTATTCACTTGTAGTGGAGGGTATGTCTCCAACTACAGTATCTGAATCTGTCTTACCATGATGCTTTCACAGTCGTTCCCTTTGTGCTACCAATGCTTGTTATCTTTTTGATGGTTGAGGTTCCTCTTCAATTGTCTTATTTTTTTCAATCGTATCCAATTTCTTCTTTTCATTATATGCCCTCAACTATTCTCTCTCATTTATTTTTTTGGTTCCATACTCTTTGTATGTTAGTTTATTCTTTGTTCATTTCCTCAGCATGGTCGATAATTTTACCTATAGAATGGTAAGGAGACGAATATTAGTTCCTAATAAATGAATCCATACAAATAAATGAAATATATGTCACTCAAGACTTCATACAAAATACTTACAATCATCCTATAGAAGAGTATTTCTAGCATAGAAAAAGGTCACATGAATTTTTCCAATGGAATTCCTTAAAGAAATGTGGTAATGTGGCATGCCATGATTGCAAGATAGGCTCAAAATGGAAGCATGGACAAGGTATGCGAATTCAAATTACTTGTCAAAAAATTCAAATTCCTTGTGAAAGAATTCAAATGCCTTGGAAAGCTAGTGGTGCATTGGCAAGCTAGTGAGTGAGCTCACTATCTTTCCAAGCTCACTAGCTTGCCAATGCGGTAGGGTTGAGAGCGTAGGGGCAGCATATGCCTCATAGAAATGGGGTCTCATGGTGATGACAGGGGCATATGCCTCATAGAATTGGGGACTCACGTTGAGGACCTCACGTTGATGTACATCACCGTGAGTCCCCATTTTATGAGGCATACATGCTGCACCTACCTTGTCAACTCTATTGCATTGGCAAGCTAGTGAGTGAGCTCACTATCTTGCCAAGCTCACTAACTTGTCAATTCTACCACATTTTTCATACATTTATATGAAAAAATTATTGTCAAACAATTCAAATGCCTTGTTCATGCTCCATTTTGAGCCATGATTGCAAGATAGGCCGACCTTTCCCCATGTTGCTAACTTAGCCTTGAATAAAGAGTCTTGAAATAGTGGAGAGAAGGGTTAGAACCCCTTTCTGTAGAATAATCAAGGAAACATTTAAAATATATATCACAACATAAGTGATGAGGTAGGTTTAGAGATGAGGTAAATTTAGAAATAGAGATGAAAACCGAAATAGATTCAAAGATCTATCAATGTGGGAGGAGTATATTCCAATTTTTTAGAGACATGTATGGAAAATTTAGTAGCATAGACAAGGAAATCAAGTGCTTGGTATAAATATTTGAAAAAATACCTCAATGAGATATGCTTCCCGTGGACTATAATGATTGCATAGATATGAAAAAAATAGATTTATTGAAAAGGCTTTAGAAAATTTCAAGCATATGTAATTTGTAGGTGTGAAACCAAATTCAACTACATTTTCCAACATCCCGCATGCCTATACCAAAATGAAAGCTTTGGAGAGTGGTATGCACATCCATAATAAAGGATTGAGAAGTGAAGTTTTATTTTACTTCCTTATAACTTATGTCATATATATGTGTATATAAAATGTGGAAGCATACACAAGGTAAGTCAATTGTTAAATAACAAAAATGCCTCAAAGAGATGTGGTTTAAAAATGTAATTGGCAAGTGTAAATAATTGTGTAATTTAAAATGTGCATTGACAAGCTAAGGTTATAATGAAAAACAAACAATGATCAACATGGAATGTGCAAAATAGAAAAAATGAAAGCAAGCAATAATAGAATGAAAGAAAATGTGTAAAGACTTCACATACCTAAAAAAACAGAGTTTCAAATGGAGGAGTTCTACCCAATTATGTAGCATTTGTTTCTTCTTTCTTCAAACTCCTCAATAATTTGACTATTTCAAAAGCTTGTTCCCCTCCAAACTTCAATTGTATATCACTTTTGAATGGAATTCATACTTGAATTGATATTATATACCTTTCAATGTGAAAAATTTGCTATTTCATGCAAAGGTGGTGGAAAGATCATGAAAAAGGTGGTGGAATGTGATAAACATGCATGCACACTTCACAACATCATCAAAAAGCTATTTTTGTTGGAGCATGCATAGAACCAGGAGAATATTCAAAATGTGGACCTTGAGATTATGGGTGTATTTAATATTTTACCAATTTTAGAGCAATCCAAAATGCACTCATGTTATAACGTGCTCACTTTATAATGCCCTCACATTATTTCTTGCTAAAAAAATGGCCATATCTCTACTACAAAATGTGCTCACGTTATGAGAAAGTTGATTTTTTTATAGATCTATTTTCTCTCTTTGTCTCTACCCTCTACCCCTCAACCCAAAATACTTAAACCCTAAAACCATTAATCCCTCTACCCTTAAACCCTTAACCCTCTACCCTCAACCCTAAACCCTAAAACCTATATACCCTCAAACCCTAAACCCTCTACTCTCAACCCTAAATCCTTAAACATTCTACCCTCTATCCTCAAACCCTAAACCCTCAACCCTGATACCATCTACCATATACATTGGACCCTCAACCCTAATCCTTTGAAACCATATGTATCCTCATCCCTAATTCTTCAACCATATGTAGGTCCTAAACCCTGAACCCTAAACCATCAACCCTATAGGTCCTCAACCCTATACCCTCAATTCTCAACCCTCAACCCTATACATTGGATTCTCAACCCTCATATATATTTGTCCCTCCGTCTTCTTCTCTCCTCTTTATCTCACTTATCCCTCCCTCTCTTTTTCTCAAGTCTTTCCATCCTACCCTCTATCTCTCTCTCTCAATTCTTTCCCTTCTACCCCTCTCCCTCTTCAAGTCTCTCTCACTCACTCCTATCTCTCCCCACCCTTAGCCCTTATACCTTCTATCATGTACCCTCTATCTCATTCCCACTCCCTCCCTCTCTCTCTCTCTCTCAAGTCTCTCCCTCCTAACCCCCTCTCCCTCTCTCAAGTCTCTCTCTCATTCACTCACTCCATCTATCTCTCTCCCCTCTACCCTCTATCCTTAACCCTTATAATCTCTATCTCTCCCCAATTCCTCAACCCTTTCTGCAATTCTCTAACCTTAACCCTATAACTCTTGTTTCATCCTCTACTCCCTATCTCTCTCCCACTCTCTCTCTCTCTCTCTAGTATCTCCCTCCTACCCCCTCTCCCTCTCTCAAGTCTCTCACTCTTACTCACTCACTAACTCCTATCTCTCTTCCCTCTACCCTTAACCCTCTACCCTCTACCCTTAACCCTTATACCCTCTATCTCTCTCCCACTCCCTCCCTCTCTCTCTCTCAAGTCTCTCCCTCCTACCCCCTCTCTCTCAAGTCTCTCTCTATCACTCACTCACTCCTATCCCTCTAAGGTTAGGTTGCCAATTCAATGAAATTAGCAATTTAGTGGCCTGTTTGAAAAAAGGGTCCAAGAAATTGGGTCTCTCGGTGAACCATCACCAGGAGACCCCATTTCTTGGACCCATTTTTTCAAATAGACCAAGTAGGCTTGCCAATTTCAAACCCATTTTTTCAAATAGGCCACTACATTGCCAATTTCACCAAATTGGCAAGCTAGTGGGTGAAATTGGCAACCTAACTTGGTGTATTTGAAAAAATGGATCCAAGAAATGGGGTTTCCCAATGATGTAAATCATTGAGAGACCCCATTTCTTGGACCCTTTTTTTCAAATAGGCCACTACATTACCAATTTCACCAAATTGTCAAGCTAGTGGGTGAATTTACATCACCGGGAAACCCCATTTATTAGACCCATTTTTTCAAATAGGCCACTACATTACCAATTTCACCGAATTGGAAAGCTAGTCGGTGAAATTGGCATCCTAATTTGGCCTATTTGAGAAAATGTGTCCAATAAATGGCGTCTCCTGGTGATTTACATCACCAGGAGACCCCATTTCTTGAACCCATTATTTCAAACAGGCCAAGTTAGGTTGTCATTTTTACCCTCAACACTTAAACCCTCAACCCTGATCTAATGTTAGGATCTAGGACTGTTGCACGTGAATAATAAATTTTACAACGATTAAACTGAAGGTCTTTAAAATGTAATTTCGTAAATTAAAATTTCTTGAACAAACATGCAATGATTACACATCCAAATTAAAGTGATGAAAATAATAGAAGAGAGAAAGGAGATAGAAGACAAAACACAAGTTGATAATAGAGTTCGCCAATATGGCTATGTCTCCAAGTCCCTCTCCAAAGAGTGGTTGATCCTTGATTATGCTCCAAATGGATTACAAGGCTTCAAGGCTTCAACTGACAAAGTGTCGATTCTTCTAGTTACAAAGAGTCATAAAGTTCTTCTCCTTCGAGTGCAGCAGAATAACACTGCTCCAAAGCACAAAGTTGAACATACAAGACTCCAAGAAAATTCTCTTACAAAATCAACACCCAGTTCCCAAAGTCCTAAACTCCCCCCTTTTTATACATAAAATATTCCCAATATGGTTACTAATCATATTATTTACAAAATCAAACATATCACCCTTTACAAGTAAAAAAATCTTCAAGAATCCCCCTATTTACAATGATAAATCTTCAAATATCCCCTTACAATATCATTAAAATCCTTAATAATCCTCCTAAAATTACCTAAACCCCTTAAAAACCATTAATAATCTTTATAAATCTTTAAAAACATCTTAAAATATTATTTTTAAGGCCCTTATAATCTTATATTTTTGGGCTTTTAAGGCTTAAAGGGGTTAATAACTTTAAATATAGAGTAAATTGGCTTTAACACTATTTTAAGGGATCTTTAATCTTGTTTAAAAGAAATCATCACCGAAATACCTTCAAAGTTCCGGTTTGGCACAATGGTAGGGGGGTTGGTTGAGAGAGAGGAGGTTGGTGGTTCAAACCACCTCCCCTCCAAATATTCCTTTTACAATTAATAAATAGAATTTGCATTATATTTGATTCTGAGGATCATAGATGGTGTATTAGTGGAGCTTAAAGTTAGGAATGAGGATGTTGGAGGTTCGATTATCCCAACCAAAATTTTACTAAACAAACCACTCGGGAAAAGTCCACAGAGGTGCCATGTGTCAATTTGTTATTGGTCTGCTTCTGTTGCATACTACCCTATGTCAACATGTGATTCGATGTCCATTGCCATATCACTTGCCATGTCAGATGCCATGTGTCAAGATAGGATTGGTCCATGTTACCTATAGCTACCATGTCACCATTTTCCATGTCACCACCTACCACGTCACCATTGCCACGTCACATACTGACATCATCATTTTGACTAGTCAACCCTTTTGACTAAAACTTTGACTTGGCGTAACTTTGGCATATGGACTCTATTTTTGACAAAATGAATAGCGTCAGAATCATGGCAATGAGCTCTTCTACATGATGCTAAATTTGATGAATTTTGAGATGATCATTTTTCTCCTTTTTGATTGGCCCTTGTACCTAGTTTGACCCAAACTTTGACCGGGCATAACTTGAGTGTATGAGCTCCTTTTTTGCCCATTCAAGTTGTGTGGGGTTCAAATTTCTAAGCTCTTCGACATGGCAATGAAATCTGGAGGATGTGGAACATTTCAATTTCTAACAAGTATCCACCTAGATTAGTCCTCCCCACTAGAGAGCTTTTGGACCACCAAAAGTTACATTTATTCTGAATTTAAGTGAGGGCATGGCCTCCCCACTTGTCTTGTATCACCTATCCATTTGTACACCAGGTTCATCACCACAATCAAAAACTACAGTAATATTGTTGAACATATACATCATTCTATCACTTCTATAAGCATCTACATCAACTATTACAAACATTAGCCAGTACACACTGACTAATATCAAGTTGAATAGCAATGCAGATACGAAAGAGAATGAATCAAAAACATGTCTATATTTCACAACAAGAACATTTTTACCCAAGGGAACCTCCAAATTCCCAACCATAAGTTTAGGACTTGGATCATCAATGCTTTCATTTACTGTTTCCTCATGCCGTATTGTTGGTGTATCCTGCAGCATCTGATTAACCTTGATTACCTCAAGTTCATGTCTACAACCACATAAATTAACAAACATAAGAGAGAAATCTTTACTTGCATTAATCACCATTTTCAACTGCCCTATGTTTGCAAAAGATCTATCAGTCTTGATTCTATGAGAATGTACAATATACCTAATACCACATTTAAAAAATTGATAATGATTAAATTCCCTATAGAAAATAGCTTTTTGATCATACAAATATGGGCTACCCAACACTATCCCACAGACATCTAGTGGAACCTCATCAACATACTTGCTTGTGATTGTGAATCTTAAAGTGCATTGCCTTGTTACTTGCAATTTATTATTTTTGCAAACCCAATCTAATGGATAAGGTCTTATGCCGTGTAGTTTTCAATCTCAAATTCCTTACAACATTTTCTGAGATTAAGTTAATTTGAGATCCACTATCTATGAGAGTATAAATTTTAGTGTACTTAGCAACAACCCTTATGTGAAAAAGCTCATTTCTTTTCTTATCTTTAGAGACATCATAGATATGAGAAGTAGAAGCACAACTAGCAACATAAACAATAGAAGCCTTACTTTTCAATCCCATTTTTGTTATCTTAGTTTCATCTTCATACCCTGAACCAAGATCCATAACAACATTTGTGGAATCCTTACCTTTTTGTTTATGATCCCATTTTAGCTTCAATTCTAGATGCAATTGCCAATAGTGATCTTCATCATGAAATTTCCTATCACAATTAGAGCATGTGAGATTATCATCCTTCTTCTTAATTGTAGTTGTCTTCTTACCCTTTCCTTTATCTTCAGATTTACCTTCAAGCTTAGATGGATTCTTGTCAAAATTATCAATGAAAGTACCCTTACCTATTGACTCTAAGTGTGTAGCTTGTACACAAACTTCATCTAGATTACTAGGATTCAAAACCAAAATAGAATGTCTTAGAAAAGAGTACAAACCGTCTATGTACTTAAGAAAAGTTTCTTGGGTGTACAATGGGGCATTTAATGCAATAGCCCTTTTCTTGAATTCATGGGTGTACTCTTGGACAGTTTGGCCTTTCCCTTTCCTAAAATTTTTCCAGTTCATCATTAACTGATGCATATGGCCTAGGGGATAAAATTGCTTTTTAAGAGCATTAACAAATTCTACCCAAGTTAAATTGACTCTACCATGTGAAATTTTTGTCTAAGTTCTACTCTCCCACCAGGTGAGAGTTGTTTCTCCCAACTGAAGAGTAGCTAACTGGATCCTAGAAGCATCATCTAAGAGACCTTGAACTATACAATACACTTCTACTTGTTGAACCCAGTCATCTAATTTATCAACATTTAATTCCCCATAATACTTAGGTAGATCAAATTATGCATCCAATTTAATTTTAAGCTTGTGTGCACCCTTGAAAGGATTAACAGAAGAAGTAGAATCAATAGAAGAAGGAGAAGATGGAGAAGAAGGAGTTTCTGGAGGCTCGTCATCAGATCCTAGTCTTTTCCCTTTTTCCTTCTGATCTTCACGCTTCTCTCGCTTCGAAGTATCTCCTTTTTCATGATTCTTCTATTCCCACTTTTCCTGCCTTTCCTAAAAAAGAACTTCTACCATTGCCTTCATTTCGAGAAAAGTTTTTTAAAAACCCTTCTCATCAAGCTCTAAACTTTTTCCAGCTTTTGATCCTTCCATCCTTGGAAAAATTCTTCATTTACTAATCTCAGGATTGTATTTTACAAGTGTTCCTTCACCTCACTATTTCCTGGATTGTGTTATCATTCACCTCTACAAACACTAGTCACAACAAAGCTCTTATACCACTTGATCTGATGTTAGGATCTAGGATTGTTTCACATGAATAATAAATTTTACAATGATTAAACTAAAGGTATTTAAATGTAATTTTTCAATTAAGATTGCTTGAACAAACATTTAATGATTACACAACCAAATTAAAGTGATGAAAATAATAGAAGAGAGAAAGGAGATAGAAGAAAAAACACATGTTGATAACAGAGTTCACCAATATGGCTACATCTTTGAGCCCCTCTCCAAAGATTGATTGATCCTCAATTATGCTCCAAACGGATTACAAGGCTTCAACTAACAAAGTGTCGAGTCTTCTAGTTACAAAGAGTCACAAAGTTCTCCTTCAAGTGCAGCAGAATAACACTGCTCCAAAGCACAGAGTTGAACGTACAGGACTCCATGAAAATTCTCTTAGAAAATCACCACCTATTTCCCAAAGTCTTAAACTCCCCCCTTTTTATACATAAAATATTCCCAATATGGTTACTAACCATATTGTTTACAAAATTAGACATATCACCCTTTACAAGTAAAAAAATATTCAACAATCCCCTCTTATTTACAATTATAAATCTTCAAATATCCCCTTACAATATCAGTAAAATCATTAATAATCCTCCTAAAATTACCTAAACCCCTTAAAAACCATTAATAATCTTTCTAAATCTTTAAAAACATCTTAAAATATTTAAAGGGGTTAATAACTTTAAATATAGAGTAAATCAACTTTAACTCTATTTTAAGAGATCTTTAATCTTGTTTAAAAGAAATCATCACCGAAATA
>VDFB02101347.1:0-17801 GCA_007258455.2 Sequoia sempervirens | reverse complement strand
TAAGTAAAATAATCCGCAATAAGCTCATTAAATGTAAATGTTAAAAAGAGAGAATGGCTTAACACAAAATGTTATTTCCAATATTGGTTGTTTTTAATTAAGATTATATAAATAAAGAAAATATTAAAAGAATATAATTATATAGTAAATTGCTCGAAATAATTATTACCTAGCATTAATGTTCATGATATAGTTGTAGTATACTAAAATAATGATATGCACGTTATCATAACTATTATATAAATGTTTATATCATGATATTTCACATTAACAATGATATTGATCGGTGTCAGTGATTGTATCACATTCATGCTAATATTGGTACTAGTATGGAGGATAATATTAATTCTAGTAGTAATAATACTACTGGTAAAATCATATACTATTGCTTTATGAATTTGAGATCTTATGGTGAATTTATTCATGTGAGAATTATGGTAGATGAAAAAAAAGTTAAAAAAAAAGAACAGAAAGGGAATAGATTTATAATACATGACATTTAAATATTAGAGATTTTTATTATCAATAGAAATTGTCATCAGTAATTGAGTTATAATGTGATCTAGTGTTGCAAATGCAAACATTAACAATGTAAAGTATAGTACGATTATATGAAGGACACAACTTGAAGTTATTCATAATTAGCAAGAAGAGGGAGGCGAGGGGGGGGGGATATTTTCATTTAAATATAAACTTATGTCTCCATACTAAGGGTTATAAAGTTAAATTATTATTATTATTATTATTATTATTATTATTATTATTATTTACCTTTTGTCTTACCCTATCAAATCCAAGACTCATGAATTCTAGAGCTTTCCATGGAAAGCATATCATAGTAATTGGTTGGACATCCTTACATTCAAAATTATCAAATGCCTACATGAAGATGTGCAACTCTTATCATGTTTAGTGTTACATCCTAAAAAAGTTAAAGAGTGTTAATTGGCTAAATTAATAGGTTTAACAAAAAATAAAATTGTTGCATTTTCTAATGAAAATTATGGGCATGACAGCTTGGCATACAAGTACTTATAATTCAATAATTATGTGCTATATTGGCGATCAGTGGTATATATATTCAATGGATATTGTTATGTTTGGAGCTTGGTTACTATACATTGCATTGGTAATTCGATTAGTTATAAATCGATGAGTATGTAATAAGTTTAACTTTCGACTTTGTAAATGTATATATATATATATATATATGTATGTATATTTAAATTGCCATATCATAATTTGATTTGTTGAATAGTAAATTTGCAGTCTATTTAATATATATATATATGCATGTATATGAACTATGGTGTTAAGAAAAAGAATATTTTTGCCTTTAAAATTAAATGGCTGTTAGATAAATAAATTGGAAAGCTAATAAGGAAAAAATTGATTTACTTAGAATTAGTTAAATGGGAGAATTTGGGATTAGCTTTAGTCTAAGTAATAAAATGAGATTATCTTTTTAAATGTTGATTTCCCTTCATAATCTTTCGATAGTTGATTTGATATTACATGCGGATTTCATGGTAGCACTATTTATTTGTGTGTTTAGATTGAAAATTTTATTTGTTTAGTGGAATTTGGGTGATTTTGGTTATTGTTGAAAAGTAGAAGTCTTTTGTGTAAAGAGGTTATTGGTAGTCTTCCAGAGCCTCAGAGGGAGTATCTTGTATGTTTGGTTTTATGATTGGTTATTTTGGAAGTGGTTGGTAATGTGTTTGTGATGTGTGCAAGAGGGTATGTGCCTTGCACTATTTATACATTCTTGTGATTGTGATGTGTGAGAGAGATGGTCAATGCCTTGCTCTATGTATAGGATTCATGTGAATTTGTTAAGTGTGGAAGATGGTTTTTACCTTGCTTGTTGTATAGGGTTTACTAGGTTCAAGTAGGGGGAGTGGCTCTCAATGGGGTTCAGAACCCAAAGTGGTGTCCAGGACAACCCATTTGGGAGTTTCTTAATCCAGTGATAACCTAAATAATGAATTAGGTGGTTGGGTAGATTTCAAATTAATCAAGATAATGGTATGCCTCACTCATGGCTCAATTGCTCATTTAGGCTTGAGATGAGTTGGGAAGGCTTGGAATGGAAAAATCAACTGCCTTGTCCTCATGAAAGGTATGTTGATTTTGCATGAGTTTGTATGGGGGTCAGGGATCGATAGAGGCTACCACGATAACCTAGGATGGGGGTCAAGGCCTAGGAATATCTACCAAGATAACCCATATCAAGCTATGTGATGACACTCTTCCCTATTGCAATCTAGCATTCCCTAGTTATGTTTTCCCTTTTGTTGTGTGTGTGCCTCTAGAAGCGATGTATATGTTGTGTGTGATGTTCGTATTGTTGTAGTGTTGTTTTGGAGCCATGTTTAGCCTTGTTTATGCTAGCCTTCTGTCTTCTTGACTGTTTGCTTTTAGTGGGACCTTATGTTATCTCCTAGCACGGGGGGTGGACCTTAGGGTTCCACATGGTCGGGAGGTTGGTGCTTTTTCCTCCATTGGGTCTCCTTGCTACTTGTTCATGTGTGGAGGTTGTACCTAGTGTAGTAGATTCCAGTTCATATTCCAGTTCGAGGAGACAATATTTTATGTACGTGTATTGGATTTGTATATCAATTGTACCATTTGATGTAATTTGATGTATTCTTCCCAGTTGTATTCAAGGAAGCATTATTGTACATAATGTAATGAGGTAACATATTATGATGTACTCTCATGTAATGTAATTTGTATATATATCCTTGTTAGTTACTTATAAATGGTCCTTAATGATGTTTATTTGATGTCATGTTATAGAAATTCATATTATTGAATTATTTAATGTGGAGGATTAAAATGTACTTGTTTATTAGATAAATCATGTAAACATATTTGTTAATGGAATAATTCTAGTTTGTGTTTATAGTTGTGTTAGTAATGCAGTCATGGAACCTTAGAGGACTTAGGCTTAGTTTGTATGTTATGATATATTATGCAATTCACTGTTATTCTTAAAAAAAAAAATTGTTTCATTATTTAGTCTTGTTTGTGTTGTCCTCTAGGGTTCCTTGGTGGGGCGTTACAAATTTTCCAAGTAACATGAAACATATTACCAATTCATTCAAACCACATGTTAGGTACATTTCATTTCTTATCTCATATCAATTTAAATGTATTCTTCATATGATACTTGTACACAAATCTAAGTCTTATGTGCTTGCATACATTCTTAACAGTTTTCTAAATCACCTTTTTATAAAGAACATTTGTCCATAATTATTTAAACTAGTTCATAGGAAAATCACAACATTAAACATGGTATTAGGTTCAATCATCAATTTATTTACCAAAATAGTATGATTGAACTTATCAAGGTGTCACACAATTTGCAAATCCATGGGTTGGGCCTCCATCTCCCTCCCCTAAGATTGGACTTCTTCTTGGAAGTCATTAAGGTTTGGAATATTAATTTCAAATATGGAAACACACATAACATGTTAAATATACTACTTATCTTACCTTATTAAAGAAAGGTACAAAACATTAAATCATCAGTACATGTGTAGGGACATCACTTCTATAATCCAAACATCTAAATAATTAGAACAAAATTTCTCATCAGAGAACATTTCTCCGATATACTCAAAATATAACAAATGCTAGTATTTGTCCATGTAGTTATCATTCTCAAATAAAAAAAAATCACCAACATATATAAACACATTATCAACCCTTGATACTCTTCAAGGTTCCCTTTTGCATCATAAGCATCACTCATGATGTTAGAAAATATTTTTGTTTCAATATAAATTTGTCTAGAGGAATATTAACTTTGCATCATTTGTTGCTATCTTTTTCACATGTACACATAATAATAGTAAGAATGCTCTTCCCAATCAGGTGCGCCTATCCTCATACAAAGGATGCTCTTCCCAAATTGGGTACACCTATCTTCATACAACCACACAATTTACAACACAAGTCTCACACAACATGTGGTTTACAAGGATGGAGATTCTTAGATACCATAGCCATTAGGAAGGATGGTCTTGAGGCCCTTATCTAAGGACCCCTCTATACATCTCCTAGTATTTTCCCTTGTTTGTTTAAGGGGGTTAACCTCCAAAAGGAAGGTACAACAAGAACAATCATAGAACTAAGAGAAGAATGGATTTATGACTATCCCATTCCGATCCCATTTGCAACCCCTTTTAAATTAATTCTTCGACGCATTTACTTCCCTATACAACCTGCCAAGGAACCCCAAGGGATATGGCAGTTTTACATGTCACATTACACCAAATTTTTTAACAATTCACAATCAACAAAAAAGCCTCAAACCAAGGAATAGAAGATAATAAACCAAAGTTGTAATAAAATTCCCATAAAAAGGGAAAAATTGTAAATTCCAGAGAAAAATTAAAATAAAGATCAAGTGTAGCTACATTGCAACATTTCAAATCTTAATTCAAAAAATGAAATTAAACAAGTCCTCAAGGCAATTGGACTATGAAAAAAAATTAAATGGATAAATAGCTAAATAAGAAATGAAATATAAAATTGCATACCACTGACACGTAATAAAATAAAATATCAATAAGAAATTACCAATAATTCAATAATTCAGCAATAAAATTTACACATTACGAACACAATGTGACTTTGATAAAGCCGCCGAAGGGAGGAGGGGAATGTTGGTTCTCTAACCAAAAATGTATAATATCATGCAATAAAATGGTGGTCCTTGACCACATAAATATGAGTGTGCAATATCATGGTGGACTCTTCCACATAGTATCAATGTTTTGTATTACTGTAGCATCCAAAATCTATAATCATAGGTGGAATTAGAATCCCCATCAATATGGTTCGCATAATCTCATCCTTTACCCATGGGTTACACATGTCAAGAGTATGTTTACACTATGAACCAACAAGTATGGCTCTAATATGTGGGAGGAGCAGGTTTGGGACTACGTCCTAGGAAACCATATAGATTCCATTAGAGGTCATCTTCTCTCTCACCCTTGTTTACACTAATTGGCATCTCACTCCCATAAGGGGGGAACCATACACTAGGGGTACACATTTAGCATACAAATAATACTAACACAAAGGAATACATCACATTTCATTTAATAAACACACTTACACACTTAACACATTTACATAAACTCACATTTAGCTAGCTTACATAAAGTTCATCACAAAGGGTACACATATGTGACCATACTTGATGTTCACTCACCCTTATCCCAAGTCGGATACCCTGTATCTCATACTTGGGGTAAAACACATTTATTGGTTTCACTTCACATGTCATAACATAGTACACTCTATGAAATTCACCATATTATAAAAAATCAATGCGCTTAAATACACTTTATTTTCTTTAAACAATATTCACTCTGCTTCCCAATTTTATAAATATCTACACACTTTTCTTATGTAAAATAAATTGCTCTAGATGATGCACAAATATAGCTTAGGTATATTACTCTATTTTCCCAAAATTAACAATGCATGATACATCACACTTTCCATCTTACTAAGTTAGTGTTCAACATCACCTATATGATCAAGATTGATTTTTTTATACTCATCTATACCATTCAATTATATTTGTTATGTTCACTACTATATCTATTTGGGTAATTCCACTATAATTTTCACAACATGCTAAAGAATGTTTACTACTTAATTAGGAAGATAGTCAACAATTTTCATTTGAAACATTACAATACAAGAAAAGAAGGCACACTCAACGCATAAAAACACATGATAATCATGGAATAGTAGTTTTCACAACTCATTAACATATATATTATATTTTTAAACAAATATTACATTTTACTACCTAAGGTTGAATCATTTAATCATATGTTATGATCATTTTCATAGTCATAATTATTTCTAACTTCCTAAGGTACAATGACATATAATGAGTAACAATTCCTACCCCTAAGTTTAATCCATTATGTTATACATATATATGGTTTTCCCTCTAGATTATTAGTCAATCTTATAGAAATGCACAATGTTAGTGTAGAGTATTTCAAGTCAATTTTAATGTCCTTATTGGTATTGTTTTAACTCAAAATTCATATTTTGACAAGGTCTCTTTGCAACGATTTTATTTATTTTTATTACTAGAAGTAAATTATTTATACAATATCTAAATCAATTTTCACCAATCATAACTTAGTTGTAACTTTCTACACATTTTCACCTTTGACTTGATTCATTTTCTTTCTCTTGCTATTTTAGTCCATAGATAAAACAACTCAAATTTTTAGTAGTTGTTGAAGTTCTTTTAGACTCACTAGGTCTCTATTTACTTGCAAAAGTATTTGAGTAACTTAAAGTTTGACTATTTAATTCAAGGTAAAAATATGGTTTTGACCACTTTTCCAAAATTGGATTTTCTATGCATTGCAGGGCTTTGATCCTTATTTGATGCCATCATACATGAAATTTCTCCTACCGACCATAAGGTTAAACATTTGTTGCTTCACAAGATTAACCCTTATACACTTATATATAAATCAAAATTGTTGGGCAATAGGATAGGGCTTATAAATTCCATGTTCAAGGTGTACAAGATACTTAGTTCATGCATGTATTAATACCAGTTTGTAAACAAGTCCCTAATTTTTTTCCAAACAGCCTACGCTCTAAAGGTTTAGTTTTAATCTTTTCTAATATTTTAAATCCACTATATGGGTGCTCAAATTTCTCGTAACACATGGTTGAAGGGTTTTCTATTGTTGCATTCTTGTTATCAATTTAATTTAATCAATTTAAGGGTTTATATATCTAATCTTATTCAACCACAACCTTTATCACATTAATCCCCTTTTTGAGGTTCATATAATTCTTTCCTATAGGGCGATCCCACAATAGTGGTTTACAATTTTTGGCCAAACTGGACATTGAAATATTTTTTTCTAACTAAATCTTCACTTTGGGGCACCTATAGCAGCTAAATCGTGAGGAATTTGAAGATGATGCAAACTAGAGTTTCATGACCTTTTTTCTATAGATTCTAAATATATTTTTTTCAAAAATTTTGGAATTAGATTGCACCTCTTTTTCCATCTCCCTTGAAAACTAGTTTTTTTTTAGAAAACATTTTTAAGGAGTGACGCTCACTGTCTAACGCATAACTTTTTTTCCATGAAGGATAAAATTCTAATTCTTTCAAATTTAGATTTGTAACTCCAATATCTAGTGCCCACTTGGTTAGATAGTTTTTATTGAATATTTTTCCTTAATCAAGTTTCAAGTCAAACCAATTACAATTCAAACATATATGCATCAGCAACACGTAACTTTTTGTATGTATCGAATTCAATTTTTTTTGTTGATCAAGGACTCTAACATCTAGTGCACTCATATTTTTCAAAAAAAAAATTGATAATCTTCTATTTTTTCACATGTGCAAAACAAAGACCTGATTTCTATGGAAATACTTACATCTCAAAGAAATTAAAATAAATATAATAATAAAATTAAATTTATTTAAAATTATACTTTTTGGGAAACTTATAATAAGGACTATATACTTACAAAAAATAAATTTTAAATGAATTCATTTCATCCCCCAAAAGGTAAATCAAAAGTGGTTTTTTATCAGCTTTTTTATAGGTGTAAAAGAGACTCTAGTATAGGTATGGTTTAAAACTAGCGGGGTTCTATCCAAGGGGGTTTAATCTAAGGTAGTTTGATCAAACCCTCTTCAATTGGAATGCCTTAAATGGAAAATTTTAAGGCTTAAATCATTATATTTTCTAAAAATATGTGATTTCAACAAAAATCAGAATCTCCCAGAAATTGTAAACCAGCTTTGTGGGATCACCCTATATCTAGTGATAAGATTTTTTTCTTTAAATGTATGGTTTTCATTCTTTATTTGTACTAAATTTTCTATAAGAAATTATGTTGCCCCAAAAAAAAACCATAACTTCAAGATGTAGTATTATTATTGTATTTAAGAATTTATAAAATTAGGAAGTCAACAAAATAATGTTTCTTTAATAATACACATCATGATGTCCTATAACACTATTCATGCACTTTCTAAAAGGACCAAGCTTCAAAAACTCAATTTTACACTTTTTAAGGTTAAGAAAATTTAGAGACAAAGATAGCTCAAAGCCACAACCTTGCTAACTAGATTGTGTCATTCACCTTCTTTACTTAAATCAAGGGAACATTTTTTGTCTAATTTATTCTTAAAGATCAAATTCTTTCAATTAAACATTTATTTGAACAATCAATTTCATTCAATCTTTGACCATTGGGTACATCACAACTCTAACTAGGTTGGGTAATAACCACTATATCCTCCTTTTCTATATAAGGTAAGTTCTCCATAATTATTTTCTATCAACATTTTATTCTAACTAACACTTAATAGTTTGCACATTTATCAATGCACACACAATACTCGATGCCCAATTTATTCCTAGAGTGTCATGCCCAAATTTTTTGCTAGAAAAACACAACAATTTTTTTTTAAAGACAATAATTAAGCTAGTTAGCACTCTAAGGGCTTGAGACATAATGCTAACAAGAGTATGAGTTGTATACCTAGGAGAAGTTGCTTCTAATCTAAGTGAGATAGTTATCTATATAAATTAATTATAACTCACTAAAAAAAATAGCATTCTTACTTAATCTTAATTAAATTTTGATCATACTATTATTATCATTATTTTTTTATACTAACCTAATAACCAAATTTCATTAGAGACTTAAGAGTGGTATCATTATTATTAACTCAATAAACCCAAGATAAATCATTATGAAACCACATTTTCAACACTAATGATAATATTATACTTGACCATTAATCCTCAATAAACTTGCCAATTGAGTCCTCATTTATACATTATTATCACTATTCATCTATTGATAATAGTATTAACCTCTTTATTGATAATACCAACAATTATTCCTTAATGATAATGGCATTATTGTCTCATTGATCCTTTATTTATTTTTTAATAGATCTATTTATGCTTAAGTCTTGATAATAATATTATTACTCAAATAATGCCAATAATAAATTTATATTATACCAATATTTCAAACATTGGTAAATGTGGACATGTCATGCCCACATTTTAATGTGGTTCTAACACAAATCCCACCAATTTTTTTTTGTTTAAACATAGGTTCACAACCTTACATGCTCCCAACAAGCCAACATTGTGTAATCTAACTACTAAGGTTTAACAATATTGTCATGCCCAAATTTTAATGTGGATCTAACATAAATGACACCATTTTTTTGGTTTAAACATAGGTTTGCAAATTTACGCCCTCTCGAAAAGCCACCATTGCATAACACAATTACTAAGGTCTAAATTATTTGATAGCATTATATTGGTTAGTTAATAACACATAGCTTAATTAGTTGTAGATTCTAGTTGATTCCTCCCTTAAGCGAGTTTCATTTGATAGCCAACTCTAAACTCTTACAACATCATTAAGAGATATTGGTATTAATAATTCCATTACTTACAACATTGAATATTCAAGCACCTCCTCATCCCTTTTCAAGGATAGGCTACATCATGAAAATTACTTAGATTTAATTGGTTTCACCATTACTTAATAACCCCCATAATAGGGAAATTAAGCTTTGCGTGATTGGTCTCAAGATTCTTCATTTCCTTTTATCAAATAATAATAACCTAGGATCACATTACACATTTGAGTTATTTAAGAATAGATATTTAAGTTTACTTTTCCTTTAACTAATATATTTTGCATTATTTAATTTAAGATATAGTTTGGTGCACTCTCAAGGTGAGATAGCACATTCCTTCCCATGACCTTATTTTTAAATGGCTATTTCATTTCACCCCTTTTTATTTAATAAAATACCGCTTGTCCATGCATGTTTACCAACTATTTAGGATATCAACTTAACTATCTTGATCTGCATTTAACTCATTTAAATACAAACTCTTTCATAACCTCATTTTGGTAATAATTTTAACCTTACTCTTTTCTCTTTTATACCATACACAGTAATTCAAACTAGAATAATTTGATGATGTTTAATCCATTCTCATTTGATTAAATAATTGAGATTGCAAGGTTTTAATGCTTAAGCAAGCTTTTTAGCTTCATCAAAATTCGAGGAATCAATTTAAACTTTTTAAATCCCACTGAAATTAATTCTAAATTCCAAGGTCGCCTTATTAAATATTCTCATTTAACTTTTAAATTAAATCCCCTTTTAAATAATTTGTATTTATAAATTTATTATTTATGCTAACTTTTTATTATGAATAATTTTAATGAAGCATTTGATTTTTACTTGGCCATAACAATTTCTTATTTAAATTGATAATTTATTTTTTTTATCTAAGTGAGATATATTTAAACAAGGTGGAATAATTTTTCAAAACTCTTACTAAATAATTGTTGGACAATATTACTAATAATAAATTTATCAACATCTATACCATACATCATAATTTTTGTATTTAACTTTTATTATTTGGATAAATAAATTTTTAGAATAATATACTCCGCATCTCTATAATTGTCTAAAAATTAACCCATGCATCAAGCTTCATTATTTCAATTTCATTTAAATGAATATAAAACAAATCTTCCTTGTCTTTTTCTTTTAATAAGATTTTTCTTTATTAATTTTTACTTGATAAAAAAATGCAAAATAAGATGATCCTACAAATTGTAGATGTACAATTAATTATTTAAGTTACTATTTATTGATCAACTTTTATTAACTTAACTTAAACAATACCTTAAATTAAGCAAAAAAAAACTAAATGGTTGAGCATTAAATGCTCACCCTTGGATCTTAGGGTTAGAAGAAAAATCCATAATCCATAGGGATGACTTATTAAAAGTCTTTCTTTCTTATTTCTTCCATTTTTCCATTTGCTTGTTGTTGTAGGTTGAAGAGAACAGAGAGAAGAAGATGCCCCATGCATGATTTACCTCCATTGCACCCATGAAGGTTGTCAAACCTTTTAAATAGATCTTTTCTTCTTTATTGTAGTTTTATCATGTTCTATTTTCCATTTTTCTGTTTGATTTATTTGTAGGTTTGGAAAAAAAATTGTGGCTTTACATGAGAAAATTTATAAAATAAAAATGTTGCTCTTCCTTCGCATCTTTTCTTTCACTAGTTGTTCTTCTATACATTTACAGATTTAATAATTGTGCATGAAAGAGATGCTTTGGGATTTACCTCTTTGCATTCATTTCCTAATTTTCAACAAACCCTTTCTTTATTTTATTTTTTCCACTCTTTGCTGGATATTACAGAGATTTAATTTATTTTCTTCACCCAAAATGGGTGTTTAAAGCTGTGAATACCTGTTGATTTCTATAGCAAAAGAAATTGTTATAGGAACATGTTATGCATTTTATTTTGTGATTTTATATATTTTTTTTTAAAAAACCGAAGTGTGTAGTGGCGGCACCTCCCTTTTGAGAATGTGTTGGCCCTACCCAAATCTAATGGGGTTGCTCGCCCTAAAATTCTATGGACTATACGCCCTACCCCCATAGAATTGTAGGGGTTGGGGGCCCATGTGTGGGGCTTGGTGGGGGGCATAGGCCACCCACCCGGTTCTTCGAGGGCATCAATCAACTTCCTCGAGCTAGCTAAAGTAGTTAGGTCTAGCTAAGCATTACTCCTCGATCTCACTCCCTCTGGGAAAGACCCCCTGTCGGCCTTTGATTTGGTTATAGCAACCGATCCCCAGCTATGAAACCCCCCCACCCCTTTCTATAGTTGATAGTAGGGGGTTGGGGGAGAACCCAACAACCTATGACTCCCTTAGTAGGCCACAGCCTGCAATGGGGTCACAACCCCTTGGAACCCAAGTTGTGCATGACATAGGACACAGGTTGCAACTATAACCCTTTTATTATTTTATTTTATTTTTATTTTTAAATTTTTGCAAACTTTATTTTTATTTATATATCTACAGTTTTGTTTTTAAAACTATTATTTATTGTTAATTTTGCTTAACAAAAGTTAAATACTATTTGCATTATATATTATATTTAATGATCAAAATGATGGCGCTTATGTTTCTCAGTAGTTTGTTAGGCCACCGCCCCGTCACCGTGGTGTTGCTCGTCAGCTGTGGGGGTTTTGGAAGCTACCTACCGCGGGTGGTGGGGCTTTTTTCTTTTCTGGAGGCCTTCTTGCTACTGTTTGGGTGGCTTGTGGGTGGAAGGGTTTTGATCCTGCCCTTGGGGTCTTTTCTTTTTTCCATTTCTTGCTAAAGTGTCCTGGGGGTTTGCATGCCTGCTGGGGATCTTGTTTTTTGCTATGCCGGGTGGGGAAACATCTGGGGTTAGCCCCAAATTGGATTTCCATTCAGCATTTGGTTCGAAGCCTTCGGCGCATGGAGTGAATGTTTTTGATAATACGCTGTTTTCTTCAGAGATGGAGATGAATGATCTAGGATCGGTTAATGGTTCCCGAATTACGAAGATTAATGGGTGTTTGGAAAGATGCAAAGAGCGACCGAGGCTGATTATCCCGATGGAAATGCTTGCAGATGATATTGAATACTATTCAAGGCACTCTTTTTATTGCAAGTTCATGGGCTTGAGAGTCTCGCTGCATTTTTTGGAATCCTGGGCTCAACGGACTTGGATGCCGGAGGGGGAGATGGAGATTCGGCTCCTTGCGAACAACTTTTTTATGGTCTCTTTTGATTGCATGGCAGATCGGAATAAGGTCTTCGAGGGTGGCCCCTATTTTTATAACCAGGTGGGTTTGTTTATCAAGCCATGGCATGCTGGCTTCAACCCGACTGAGGCAATACCGAGTCGGATTCCTATTTGGGTTCGGTTGCCGTGGTTTCCAGTTGAGTGTTGGCGGAATGACGTGTTGCATTTGGTGGCTTCAATGCTCGGTAAACCTATTGGGTCTTCACAACAGACGCAGTATAAAAAGGTAATGACTTTTGCTCGTATCTGTGTAGAAATTGATTTAAGCAAGCCACTACTAGATTCTGTTGAAGTCAGTGCTGGATCATATACTTGGGTTCAACAGCTAGATTACGAAACCCTACCTTTTCGTTGTCGTCTTTGTCATGAATATGGTCACTTGCAGCGTAGGTGCCCTAGGGCTAAGCCTGTGGGGCCCCAACCTTCTCAGCCTTCTTGTAATCCTCCTAGGACTGATAATGGTAAGGAGCCTATTCCGGGTGATGGTAATGGAGATGATGGTTATGTCCCTGTTAAGTCTCGCAATAGGAATCGGGGCCAGAAGCGGACCTTGAGGGAGAGGCAGGATGATGAAACTTTTAATAGGTTTGAGGTGCTGGATGATCTCAGCCAGGAGGAAGTGAATCTGGGGTTGCTGAACTTGGATCTGGGAACTTTGGGTACAGGACAGGATGGGCCACCATTGGAGGCCATGCAGGATGTGCAGGAGATTGGGGTTGGGCAGATGGATACTGATCAACAATTGATTGTCCAGACTGAACAAGAATCTTCTATTGGAGCTTCGAAGAGTGGTGGAGGTGGCTCCCCATTGCCCCTGAAAAGTGGCAAGGATTTGGGGAAGAGCTCTTTGGCCTCCTCTCGTTTAGGTATTCAGCAAAATGAACTGAAGAAAGGGGTTGGTGACAGGACTTCCAAGCTGGGAAGGAAAAAGGATATGGAGAAGATTAAATTAACTGGGGAATCTTTGGTGGAGTCAGGGTCAGTCAAGACTCTTGATTCACATTTTTCATGCCCCCAGAAATGATTGTTCTCTCATGGAATGTAAGGGGCTTGAACAGTGGCCCTAGACAAAAAGTTGTTCGTGATTTGGTTAGGAATCATTCTCCGGATGTTCTTTTTCTTCAGGAGACTAAATTATCTGTAGATAATATGTTGGCCATGGCTCCTAAGCTGTGGAAATATGGTGAATGCCAGTGTGTGGGGGCTCTTGGTGATTCTGGAGGGGTGGCTTGCTTTTGGAACCCTCGGAAGATTTTCCCCCTATGGTGGATGTCCTCTAGATCCTCTATATCCCTTGTCGCCTCTTGGTATGAGACTGGTGAGTGTATTCTCCTCTCTAATGTGTATGCTCCTATTGAGTTTCTGGGTAAACAACTTCTATGGTCCCATCTTCGTTTTGTTCATAGCTTAGCTCCTTACCATCCATGGGTTATGGCTGGCGATTTTAATGCTATTGTGGAATTGTCTGAGAAAAGAGGTGGAATTCCTAGGTTGGAGCCTTCTGCTCTGTTACTCAGAGATAGCATTTCTGAATTAAATCTTATTGATGTTCTACCTAGTAATGGTCGCTTCACTTGGAATAATAGGAGAATTGATGAGAGTTGTGTTGCTGAGAGGCTAGATCGTTTCTTGGTTTCCTGTTATTGGGTTGGAAACTTATGGTCCACTCGATCTGAAATTCTTGATTGGAGAGGTTCTGATCATTGGCCTATTAAGCTTAGTATTATCTCTGCACGGGGGCCTCGGTCTCCCTCATCCAAGTTCCAGCTTATGTGGTTACGGGATCCCACTCTTCATGATTATGTGGCTGAGTGGTGGCGGATTGGTAGACCAACTTTTGGTACGGCAATGTACACATTCTCCAAGCTTCTTCAGTTTGTCAAATATCAGCTTAAAGGTGGAATCGGCAATGTTTTGGTAATATCTTTCATGCTAAGGTTGCCGCACAGGAGGAGTTGAATAATATTACGCGGTTGATTCGTGAGAATGGGGCCTCTGAGGATCTTCTAAGGGAGGAGGCTAAGACTTTGAAAGTGGTTGAGGAATTTGAATGGCGGGAAGAAATCTATTGGAAGCAAAAGGCCCGGGTTGAATGGTTACAGGAAGGTGATAAAAACACCGCCTTCTTCTTCAATTCTGTGAAGGATAGGAGGCATGGTAATTCCATTCCTTTTCTGGTGAATGATAGGGGTGAACGTCTTGCCTCGTTTCAAGAAATCTCTGCTGAGGCATCTAAGTATTTTGCTACTTTATTTAGGGAGGATTCACAAGGGGGCTCTGTTGAGGAAGCACAGGTTCTTTCTTGTATTCCTCAGTTGGTCTCCAGGGAGGCGAATGAGTATTTGATGAAAGATATCTCTCTTGATGAGCTGGAGGGGATTGTGTTTCAGATGAAGAAGGGTAAAGCTCCTAGTCCCGATGGTTTCCCGATTGAATTTTTTCAGGAATTCTGGGATATCATAAAGTTGGATCTTCTGGCTGTTGTCCTTGAGTCCCAAAGGAATAAACAGATGCTTCGTGCTCTGAACTCCACCTTCCTTGCTCTCATACCCAAGTGTGAAGGGGCGGATAGGTTATCTCAGTTCCGGCCTATCTCTCTTTGCAATGTGGCTTATAAAATCATCTCAAAGTTATTGGCTGAGAGACTGAAGAAGTGGCTTAAAGTGTTGATTTCGGAGGAACAGAGTGGATTTGTGGCAGGTCGGCAGATTCTTGATGGGGTTGTCATTGCTACGGAGACCATCCACTCCATGGACAACCCCCATGAGAAGGCTATGTTCATTAAGCTGGATATGGCTAAGGCTTATGACAGGGTTAGATGGTCTTTTTTGCAGAAGATCCTTGTTGCTTTTGGTTTTGGTGAGGAGTGGATCCAATGGGTCATGAGTTGTGTCACATCTGTTTCCTTCTCAGTTTTGATAAATGGAGATCACTCTGAACTTTTTGGTGCCTCTAGGGGTTTGCGCCAAGGGGATCCTCTTTCTCCGTATCTTTTTCTGCTTCTTGTGGAAGGCCTTGGACGTTTGTTGAAAAGAAGGGTGGAGCTTGGCATCATTCAAGGTTGGCGATGGGGTGGAGACTTGCCTCCGCAATCTCATTTGCAGTTTGTTGATGATACTGCCCTGATGGGGATGGCTACTGTTAGGGAAGCTACTAACTTGAGGCAGGTGTTGGACATATATCTTGTTGCTTCAGGACAATTGATTAATGAGGAGAAGTCTTCCATATTCTTCTTCAATACGCCGAGCCCCATACAGAGAAGAATTGCTAATATCTTAAGGTTTCAAATAGGGGTTCTCCCTTTGACTTATCTGGGTTTCCCAATTTCTGTTCGCCATCTTCCCAAGGGTTCTTGGCAGAATATTATTGATAAGCTTCATGCAAAAGTTAATCATTGGACCCACAGATGGTTGTCTTTTGCGGGGCGGGTTCAGCTTCTCAAGTCGGTGGTGCAGGCTCTCCCTACCTACAGATGTATGCTTCAGGTGGCTCCGATGGGTTTTCTTAGGGAGTTGGATTCTCTTGAAAGACAGTTCTTATGGGCGGGTAGTTTGGCTTCTTCCAAGTGGAGCCTGGTTAGGTGGGATGTTGTGTGCAGCCCAAAGCAATTTGGTGGTCTTGGTCTTCGACAGTCTGCGTTATCTGGAGTGGCTATGGCTGCTAAGCTATTTTGGAGATGGTGTGTGGAACAGGATCAGCAGTGGGCCAGGATATTATCTCATAAGTATTTCCCGGGGATTCCACGGCAGGATCTTCCTCGTTACCCTCTTGAGGGGAAAGGTTCAGTGATTTGGAATTCTCTTCAGAAGGGTGCAAAGCTTATTAAGGAAGGTTTATTTTGGATCTGTAGACGAGGAACTGAGGCTCTCTTCTGGTCGGATTCTTGGGATGGATTCCCTCCACTTACTTCTCGGTTCCCCAATCTACTTCCTTTGTGCCAAAGATTTCTCGAGGCTGGCTGGGCTAGGGTGAGTGACTTCAAGTCTGTTGCTTCTTTTGGTCAGTTGGAGGTAGCTCATTGGAAGGATCCCGCAGAGTGGCCAGATTTGGGACTTGCGGAAGAAAGTGCTGAGGTTCACAAGATTCTTCATAGTAGGAGTTGTAGTTCTCTTCTGGAAGAAGATATTCTTGCTTGGACCCATAATCCTAAGGGGGTTTACTCTGTTGCTTCTGGTTATCAGGTGTTATTGGCTCAAAAGCTAACTGGGGCAGAGGTTCATTGGTGGAAAAGGGTGTGGAATAAACTCTCGTGGCCTAAATGTAACTGCTTTGTTTGGACTTTGGCTTGGAATAGGTGCTTGACCTGGGATAACATTCGTAAACGGGGATTTCAAGGACCTTCAATTTGTGTTTTGTGTGGGGGAGCGGAAGAGGATTCTTCACATTTGTTCTTTTGGTGCCCCTTTGTTGTGCAACTTTGGCATTGGTGGTGGGAGGTGTGGAAGCTTCCCTGTATTCATGCGTGCTCTTTGGTTGAATTCTGGGATAGTATGGGAAGACCTCCTTCTATGGCTTCCTTTTTGCAGGAAGTTTGGTTCATGGGCCCTACCTTTCTGCTTTGGCAGATTTGGTTGGAGCGGAACCGTAGAATTTTTCGTGATCAAAAGTTGGTGGGTCGGCAAGTTTGGATGCGTATGCTTGGAATGGTGCAGGAGTCTGTTTTAGCTAAATGTGATGTGGTTTTCCCCTTGGAGAGAGGTGATGCTGAGTTGGTGGCCAGACTAGGTCTTCAAGAAATTCATTCATCTTTTGTCAGTTCTAGGAACTGTAGGCATGGGAAAAAGAGGGTCCAACGGGTTGGAAGGTGGTTACCTCCTCCCAATGGATTTTTAAAGATCAATACTGATGGTTCTTCTAGGGGAAATCCTGGGCCTGCTAGAATTGGTGGGGTTGGCAGGGACTCAGCTGGTTCGGTGATTTTTCTATTCTCTATACATGAGGGGGTGAAGACTGTTAACTTCATGGAGGGTCTAGAAATTCTTCATGCTATTGAGAGGGCCCTTGCTTTGGGATGGAGAAAGGTTATATGTGAAGCTGATTCACAGATTTTGATTAATCTCTTGAATGAGCGAAAGATA
>VDFB02101346.1:0-35670 GCA_007258455.2 Sequoia sempervirens | reverse complement strand
AGCAACCTTGGCCTCAAGGGCTTGCATTCTGTCCTCACACAAAGCCTTGAAATCATTAAACAAACATTCCAATTCCACCAATCTATCAATGAGGATGTCAGACATAGAGGCCTTCTGAGCATTCTCCATATTCTCCTTTAAGCCACTTATCTTAATATTAATTTTAGTAAATTCTTGCAAAGTCCATTTGGCCAATTTGAAGGTGCCTATAGCCCCAACCCTCGCCATGTCCAACAAGCCAAACATAGAAGTATCATCCTCATCCAGGTACAAAAAATCCTCCGACAGAGGATCAATCTTCAAAGGCAGATTAACATTTTTCTTTTCCTCCTCCTCCACATTCGGATCCTCAACCTCCTTCACAAGGGACACCTTTGGCATGTCATAAACTGGAGAATCCTCTACTGTCACCATTTTAATTGTAGGAACCTTACCTTCCTCAATCTCCTTAGGGTTTGTGGCCATACCAACATAAGCCTTCTTCTTCAAATTGGCCAATCTCTTCGACATTCTTCTCAGTTTCTCAACTGACCTAATATTGACCTGGGCCCCAACCTCAAGAGCCCCACCAACAACACCTTTTCCAATAGCCAATTCTGCAACCTTGGGAGAGGACCCATCTGACCCAACCTCCATGTCATCACTCCCAGAAGAGGCCAACCTCTTAGGCACCCTATTACTCTTAGAACCCACCACCTTCCTTTTCTTGGAAGCCGAAGCCATGACCGTAGGGAAAGCAACTTCCTCATCCTCATCCCATTCCTCTGACGATGACGACGACAAGGATTCTGAATCTGATGACCTTGATAAAGCATCAAAAACCTCTTCCTTGCCTCTAATGCTCTGAACTGGGGTTAGAGATTGGACATGCTCCATAATAAGCAAAATAACCCCTTCATGGAGGACAAGGGCCCTCCTATTCTTCAGATGAGCATACACTAAGGATTCCAAATAAGACAAAAGGAAAAAGGGAAAATAAATAAATAAACCATGCTTGAAGTGATTCAAGAGAGTGAAGTGGTGACCAAGCAGATCCTTAAATCTCCCTTCCAGTGTCACGTAACACATCACCACCTTCACAACCCTAGCCCAAATTTTCTTGAGGGAGGTTTCATCATAGCCCTAGTTCTCCAACTTGACCAAATTCTTTCGCTCATCATCCTTAGAAAATTGGGTCATCGCTTCTTCATTACTCTTTTTATCTTTAAAAAAATTCCTTCCCACAGTCAACATGCCAGTAACGGTGGCAATAAGGTCTTCATTCACCTCCACCTCCATCCCTTTCAACACTAGCTTGTGGTTATGCCAAAGCAAGACAAACTTGGCCGAGGCATTAGGGTTATGACTGTGTAATCTCTCCAAAAATGGAGTGAAATTGCCATGATGAAGAATGTTCCATAGCTTCTTCTTCCTCCAAATATCATTGCATGAATGTGGCTCAACTCTACTTCTATCACCACCCATGGTAGCCTAGACAGAACACACAAAACCTTAGTGAAATTTATCCAAACAAAAGTGCACAACCCATAAAACACCCAGAAAGTGTGCCAAATGGGAATAAGTACAAGGCCATAAAAGCCACAACTTATCTGACTCCATCATTTCTTAAAAATCTTCTAGCATCCTTGGGAATGATCGACCCTTCCTCCCATGAGAAAAATTCACTAAGGTTGACAGCCAAATTGGCAAAAAAATAGGCAAGAGAGTTTCCTTCCTGATAAATGTGAGAGACACAAGTCTCATCACAAGATTGCAACATCATTATTGTATCCTTAATTAGCTGATCCATGTTCCAGATTGGGGGATGAGTACCACACAAATAGTTTATTATATTCATAGAATCACCTTCCACCAAACTGTGGAAAACCCCTTGCTAATAGCATATTTGACACTCATGAACGCAACCTTCGCCTCCGCACGATGATTATTCTGAGTACCCAATGGGAGTTCCACCGTGCCAAGAATTCTACCAACATTATCTCTTAACACCCCCCACATCCAACAATTTTGGGATTACCCTTCGTTGCCCCATCAAAGTTGATTTTAATCCACCCAGCTGGGGGTGGTTGCCATCTAGTGTTCTTCCTAGCCACAAAACTAGCCTTGGGAGTTATAATAGGAACTAGAGAAATTTTCCAATTCAAAATCACCTTAAGATCATATCTAGCAAGGCACATAGCTAGATCACACCGTACAGAGTCAGATTTAATAAGAGTAAAATTCTCTAGAATAGCCTGACGGACTTTGATGAAAAGACTCTCAACCTTCAACTTGGATTCCCAAAAGATCCTATTATTTCTTTCTTTCTAGAGCCCCCTGAAAATATGTGGGGCCATAAGATCCCAAAGCCCACGCAACATAGGAGAGTAGGAAGGGCACTTCCACTGATCATAAAACTTAGCCAAGGAGTCAGGAAAAACCTATCCCAAGTCCTAGAGTCCAAGAAACTTGCTCCATAGGGCTAACGAGTAATCACACCCAATAAGGATATGAAAAGCATACTCCTCATTAGCTTCACAAAGCACACACCTATTAGGAATGGAAAACCCCCTCTTGTAGAGATTGTCAATCATAATAATTTTACCTTACATAATCAACCAGTAAAAGGCATTCACCTTAGGAATAAGTTGCTTATTCCATAGCTACCCCTAGAATGGAAAAGACTCCAAAGTAACTAGGGAATTTAAAAAAGTAGAGGCCATAGAAAGTTTACCACTTGCACATGGGGCCCAAACCACTTTGTCCAGCCTAGGAAACAATGGAATCTGAACCTTACATAAGAAGTCCTTAAGAATCTTCAAAGATGGGTCCCAATCATCAAAATTCTTCTAATCCTCATCCTCAAAGTAATCTGTCACCTTAACTCCAAACATCTATTTACATAGGGGAGCAATAGGAGGGGCCCAAGAGAGAGATATAAGAGGGAAATCCCCACACCAAATGTCATCCCAAAAGAGAATACTAGTCCCATCACCCAACAACCACTTAACACCTTTAGCAATCACATCTCTACAAAGAAAAATATTCCTCCAGAAGCAAGAACTAGATGGGATCTCCTCTGCATAAAGAAAATCCCAAGGCCTATCCAAACCAAACAAATACTTGTTACTCACCAGAGGGGCCCACCCAGCAACCCCATTTAGGAGCCTCCAAATACTTTTAGCCAAAAGGACCTTATTGAAAGATTTAAGATTTCTAATCCCTAGGCCACCCCATTTCTTCGGTCTACAGACTAAATCATAGGCCACAGGGGGAATCTTGGCTTTGGTCTCCACCCCAAACCACATGAATCTTCTCATGATCTACTCCATTTTATCTTCAAACTTAACTGGCACCCTGAATAAACTCATGGCATATAGGGGTAAATTTTGAAGAGTGGCTGATATAAGCTGAATTTTACCAACCTAATTGAGGAGAGCACCTTTCCACCCTACTAGCTTCCCGCTGAATTTATCCAATAGACCCAGCCAAAAGGAGTCAAGAATCCTAGAAATGCACAAAGGAAGCCCCAAATATAAGGATGGTAGATCACCCCTATTACAAGCCAGAATTATGGCCACCTTAAGCTGCAAATCATCCAGAGTATTAAGGCAAAAAAAATTGACATTTAGGATGGTTGATCTTCTGACTAGAAGCCTTTTAATAGTCTGCCAATAACCTCTTAACAACCCTAGATTCCTTAACAGAAGAAGCCCCCATCAAAATAGTGTCATCCACAAATTGTTGGTGAGTAATCAAATTACACCTGGAAGATGGCACAAGGCCCTGCAAAACCCCAACCTGAAGAGCCTTCTAGATGTTACGATTGAAGGAAGATTAATGTTGTTCTTTTTGAGAAGATTCTTTAACTCATCGATCTACTTCTTATGACAAGAATGCTCCTCATGACCAAGTTTCTTGTAGTAGCTACAAGTTGGCCTTTCCTTCTTGTGAAAATTACTCTTTGAAGAGGAGTTGGAGTAAACTTTTGTTGTTGAAGATGATTATGCTTGATCTCTTTGTGACTTCTTGAATTTATTTTGTTTGTTGTCAGGTTTCCTTGATTCTTTTTGACCCTTTGGTTGACCAACCATCAAAGCTTGTGAGTGTGAAGGCTTAAGAAGACCCATTAACAAAAGCTTACCTTGTTCTTGCATCAACATTTTAGAAAATGAAGCAAAAGAAGGTGTAGTGAATGTAGACCCCATTGTCAACCTATGAGTATGAAAGCCAGAAACAAAAGCTACAAATTTAGGTCCAATTTTTTTTAGAGTGTTATAGACAAGTTTAATTTCTTTCTTCTCTAAGCCACATGATTTACATTGTGCTCTAAGGTCATTGACCTTTGTGACATAATCCTAGATGTTATCAAAAGACTTTGGATCAAGACTCATGAGTTTGTTGTCAATTTGATAACCACAAACTTCATATGTTGTACCATAGAGAGTTTTTAATTTTTCCTATGCATCATGTGAATCTTTACATGCATCAATCTGAAGCATTATATCAAGAGAAACAAAAATCCTTAAACAACCAAGAGCTTTTATATGTTCAAACATCCAGAGTATTTTTTCCTTATCATTTGTGGGTTCAATTACCTTCTTCTCAACATAAGGTGTATATCATAATTTCATTAAGGTATTCCATGCATTTCGATGCCATGTCTTGTAGTTGTAGGGTGTGAGCAATGGAAACTTAAATGTACTCATAGTGAAGGAAAAATAGAGCACAAAGTATAAGAGATGTCCAAGCACAAAGACAACAAGACACCCCCCCACTTTACTCAATCAAATAACCCCCCTAGAAAAAAATGTTTTGACACTTTATATTCAGTGTAGTTACAAATTTTGAGATTTCAATGCTTTTACAAATCCTCAAGAAATGAGCATGTGCTGAAAGTATACATTTGGTACAATTTCATATGAAATAAACAACACCAATATGAAGTACATGAAAAATAACGCACTTTCAAAAAAAGAATCAACTCGATCCAAGGTCATATGCAAAAGTTATGCAACTTTGAAGTTTGCAAAATGAGAACAGTGAGGAGTCCTCCCTGAGAATCAGCAATTTATGAAAAATATGTGTGCAAAAATCTGAAACCATCTTCACCAATGTGTAGAGCGCAAAAAATTAGCCCAAATAAAATAAAATTGCACTAAATTTGGAGTTCTGGAACATGAGATATGAGCCTCCAAAGTTGACCTTCAAAAATCAGTGCATCAATGGAGAGGGGTTGTGAAAAACTTCCACCAAACTTAGCGGAACTACCGTCAAAGTTAGCAATCTACCATAGATAGATGTATGCCAAAAGCTCCTCCAAAAACTTTGCCAAATATAGTAATCTGCTAGATAAATTTAGCAAACCTCCAACTTAACTGCCGCTAAATGTTCTTCCAAATTTGGTGGCTTAGAGTTCATTATATTTTTTAATTAAAAAAATTATGTTTTTTTAAAAATTAAAAAACATTAAAAAAATAATAAATAGCATCGACAAAATAAATGGAACTCACTTTTTTAAAAAGTTGGTAGAAGTCAAAATTTATATTTTTTAATATTAAAAATATTAAAAAAATAATAAAAACGTCAGTCACATTGATGAAAATGTTGGCAAAATTCAGATTTAGACGTTATATATTTTAATATTGAGAAACATTAAAAAGCTAATAAAATTGATAGATTTTTAAAAAATGATTTTTTGAAATATTAAAAAGTTTATTAAAAAAAAATTGGGAAATTTTTAAGGTCCGGTTGTTAGATGCAAAAATTCAAGGTACCCTATAATCAACATAGGTAGGCTGTATTAAAGAGAGTACTCAGACAACAATTTTTTTTAATTTTGTTTTTAAAATTTTCAAATAAAATTCTCTCATTTTCAATTCTTTTGTTTCTTTTAATTTTAATTTTGATTCTTTAAAAAGAAATAATATATTTGTAGAAATATTTCTTTTATTTTTTAAATCAAAACAAAACAATATTTGGTAAATATATTTAATTTTTTTTAAAACAAGGAAATTTTAAAGAAAATAAAAAGATTTATTGTTTTATTTAAAAACAAAATATATTATTTTAAAATTGATTTGTTCATGGGGGCAAAATGGCTCTCTGGACAAAAAGAAAATGCCTTATGGCAACTTTGTCCAAAATCGATGTCTTGATAGTCGATTTTATGGTTTTTGGGCCTTCTAAGCACAATGTCAGGCACTATTTGACCCAAAATGCTCCAAAATGATGGCTCCTTGTTGGATCTGACAATGAACCTCCCCCTTCAAATTGTTGCGGATTTGGCCTCTAGTGTCTATTTCAGCGAAATAAAGGGAAAATATAAATGTCTCAGCTACTCTAAACTCAATGGTGAGCTTAGAATCTCTCTAGGAAGCTTCAGAAGACTTGTAACTGACAAGTCAATGCATGAACCCCCCTAGAAACTGATATTTTTTCACACCTTTTGACTCTCTAGATCATCCAAAGATGCAAGAGAAGAGCATACTCAGTTTTTTGAAAAAAAAAATAGCTCTACACTCTCATATTTCCAAAGGATTGCTAACACACAACTCAAATTTGGCTCTAATAACATGTGAGATTTTCTAACTCACCTACCTAAGAATCTAATGACTAAAGGAAAGAAAAACCAAAAATATGAGGAGGAATAAACTGTATTCGTCTCAAGAATGCAAAGCTATATTTAGCTTGAGAATTCAGATTACAAAGGAAATGTCTTGGTTATATAGGCCAAGGGGAGAGATATATGTAACCATATTATGACAAGTGTTAGCATCCTATGAGGTGTAACAACTCATGTCATTAAAGGATCAACCACCTTATCCCTATGTAAAGTTAAGCTAGTGTGAAGAGGACTTTAGTGGAGAACTAGCTAAGAATGAACTAGTTAGATAAAGTACCCCTTTCAGACTAACACTACCCTTCTCAAATCTACTTGTAAATTATTGTTTCCATTTTTTTATCATATTATTCTATATTTCAATTGTTAGGTCATACAATATTTAGTTTATTAATCCATTTGAAATTATCTCCCAAAAGTGCCAACTAGTCATTTTTTTCATAAGAAAACTATAGACCTTCCTAATAGGGTTAACTTGCCTCAATATTGAAAGTCAATCCTATCCTTGTGAGATCTCTTTTTCTAATGAAATTGGGAAAAGTGTAAGTGTGTTTAAACCTTTGATCATTCTACACCTTACCCACAATTTTCCTTCGTTTCAGAAAATAAAAAGCTACCAAATCATGGGGTTAGAACATATGGATATTTAGGAATAACATGGATAACACATACATAAAGGAACACAACAAACTAAAATATTTGAGTTAGAAAATTGAAAGAGAACTCAATGTGGGAGGTTGTCTCGATACTATGTGTCATTCCCAAAAAACAAGAAATAATACATATAGAAGAATTATTAAACATAGAGAAGAATGTAAGGATTACTAATTGCTTCAAGGGAGGAATGCATCCAAAAGTTAGGGAAGCAACCAATACCAAAGAGAAAAAAGAGAGAAAGAGCATATACTCAGGATGAAGAAGATGTAGGTCTTCGATCTGATATATACAATTGTAAATCTAATCCAGGACATGAAGAGGACGTGAGCCTTCTATCCAAAAATCTAACTACAAATTCACCACAAACATGCCGCCTATAGATAAAAACATTGGGAAAAAAGTGAAAATAAACATGATAAATATGATTAGATAAAAGGACAGGACTAATAGATGGCTAGAAAGTTGTGTTATGCTAGAGACCATACAACAAGTGAATAAATATGACACTAATAAGTGTGGCTAGCAAGTTGGAGACCATACAGAAACTGCATAACGACGGTGTTGATAAGTATGGTCTCTAGCAAATTGTGTTGTAGGACAATCACAAAAAAGATAGGTCTAGTCAAGTTTCACCTGAGCTAGACATTGAGATCATAAGAAATCCATATATTTAAGACATGTTTTGAAAGAAAAGAATATGATGATATGATTTCCACCCCTTAAAACATCAACATATTTACTATGTTGATGGTTTAAGGAAAAGAAAAAGGGAAGAAAGAAGAGTGGGGGTCCTCAAGAAAGACACACTCCTCTAAAAAGAATTACCCCTACCCCTAGCATATAGGGAGGATAACCATGATAGATACTATTATATTTCTACTATGGAAAATATAAGAGGGCTTATAATTTAGAGTGGATAGGATAGAGATAAACCTTGATATCACTTGTCATGCAAAGAAAAGGCGGATGCATCAAAAAATGGAAGAGTGATGGCACAAAAAAAAAAGGAGTATATTTTATCCTTCAAGGATCAACATTCACTAGTAGAAATGCCAAGAACTTGATGATATGCATAGAAAGAATGTTTTACTTTATCTTGTGTATGAAACTTCTTGTGTGTAGGAAGAAGAGTAATCAAGTGGGATTCGAGAAGCCTCAACAAGATATGCTATTTCTTAGATAAATGATGAGGATTAGGATGCAACCCTTTCTCTTGTGAAGAAGAGTTGGACTACTCACAAGAAGAAGACATAAGGACAACATACAATGGAGGATTGGATGGAGACACATGATAAGGGTTGTAACCTAAACCTCTTGCAAAAAAGTGAGGTGTTGGGTCCAAATAGACCTTAAATCCTTGTTCCATGTGCCCAAGACCATTTCCTTTGTACCCATGCTTAGAAAGAATATTAAATCTGAATCTATAACATGATTGCAACTCCCCAAAAGGGAAAGGATCAACATTAAGGACATTACAATTGATGTTCACATTATCCCACATTATAAGAGAATAAATATCTTCAATGATGGGTGTGAATGATATTTTTGGTATGTTAAGGTGGGTAGAGTTGACTTTATATTCCCCAATGAAGGATATTGCAATGTCTAAAGAACCCCAATCATCACCAAGACATGCATTTTCTTGAGAAGAAGTAGAAGGAGTAGACTTAGGATTTCTTGCTTCAAGAGGATCTTCTTCAAGGACATTTGTCTCAACAATATCCTTCGTAATGGGTACTACTGGAGTAGATGTCAACACATTGAAAGATAATAAAGGGACAATATTTTTAAGAGTAGGTGCAACCAAAGCTTGACTAACAGTTGTCATCTCACATAAGTGTACAACATCAGGATCAGCCTTGATTGTGACTACTTGTTTATTATGAATGAATTTGATGAATTTATACAAGGTGGATGAAACTACACCCATAGTGTGAATCCATGGTCTACTAAGAATAATATTATATGGTAAAATACTTAGCATTAAATGTACCAAGGTGGGTAAAGTAATGGGTCCAAGCTGTAAAGGTAGTACTATTATACCTACAACTTATCACCTAACATTATTGAACCCACAAATGACAAGAGAAGAAGTTCTAAGAGAAGTTAAATCAATTTTAGTTTTCAACAATAAATCAATGCTACATATGTTGAGCACTGAACCAGTGTTAATGAGAGCACATCTAATACTACTATTATTAGTGTTAACTATTATCATCAAAGGATCTTCTTGCTTCTACACTTCTAGAGGCAGGAGTTCATGCAGATAGAACATAATATTTAGAAAATTCACACAAATATGATCTATAAATGCATTAACATCCACTGGCCTAGTGGAAGAAGGCAAGAGAATATTTTGCAAGGCTTCCTGAAGCATGCCTTGGTAAATCAAAGTAGTCTGAAGCAAATCCTAAAGTGAGATATTGGTGGTAGTAACACGAATTTTCTTGACAAGATCATACTCACTCGATCGCTTAGCTGTAGGTCTAGGTGTTTGAGGAAGGTTTGGTTGAAAAGGTGATAAAGAAGTAGGTTTATTAATATTTTGTTGATTCCTTCTAGTATTATAAGTATGGGATACCACGCTATTAGGAGAAGGACCATCTGGAGTCAAATAAATTACCAATCTCTTAGGCCTTTGATGAGTTGCAAAGACAACAATTACATTTACTAATTAATTATAACTTTTAGATGAATTATTTGAAGAAATATCCTCAACATTGATCTATGGGGATCATATGTCAGACAAGATTCCTCATTCACTAATACATCATCTCTAGAAGAGAGTGCATTGGATAAGGAGAGGGTAAAGTTTTGTTAAGGAAAGTGTCAATGATTTCATCCTCTTGCACCAAAATATCCTTACAAGTAGAAGGAATTTCAAGAGAGGGGTCAACAAAGAATAATAAGAAAGGAGAAAAGAACTCTTTCACATGCTTGTAAGAGAACTCTTTGAAGTTTCTTAGCAAATTGGGAAAGGGACAAAAAGAATGAAAATAGAAAGTGCATTTTGAAAAGAGATACAGAGAAGTTAGTCGAAGGCCAACATATATCCCTTTTGATGACATGGAATGGATTTCAAGGAAATACCCTAAAAAAAATTAATTTAGAAGGAAAAATCTCTAATTTGACCCTTTCTTTGTGGAAGGAATGTTTATGTCAGGTTCACCAAAATGTAGAGGAAATTTGCTACCCTCGAGTCTTAGGACAAGAAAATTCTTCAAGGAGACAATGGTCCTCAACTACCTCAAGGAAAAAAATATCAAGTGACATAATAAAATGGTGAGAGTTCCAAAAATAAAAAGAGTAGGTCACAAAGGTTTTTTGGACAGGATGACAAGCTCTCGGCCAAGGATGATAGTGTGACATGCAGACGTCCCCACGGCGTGTTGACATCTTGTATAGACAAAAAATTGAGACTAACACATAAAATACCTTAAGTGACTACTAAAAATTTGATTTCTAGGAACTTTCAAGAATGCAAGGAAGATAGCATAGAATAACAAAACTAAAATAAAGTAAAGTAAACTAAGTAAAATGTAAATTAAATGGAATGTAGAAGATGAAATAAAGGAAGAGAAAGAAAGAACTCATGACCAACCAATCAATGAAGCCTCTAGTGAATAAATGTCTTCAATACTTGCACACATTAGACCAAGAGAAAATGTTGGGGTTGTTTAGGGGCTTGCCTTAGTCAAACCCCTATTTTGGTGTTTCCACCTCCATGAACAACCAAATAGATAGATAGATATATAGAAAGATAAATAAACAATAATATAAAATGATAGACAAGGGATGTGATAAATACCAAGATTATGAAAGATATAAGACAAATAGATATTACCTACAAGGCTTGAGGAATCCAAAGAGAGAGAGAGAGAGAGATGTGAGAGCCAAGAGAGTTGTAGAGGATGTTGTGAGATTGAGACCATTGTAGAAAGCAAGTTGTAGAGAGATATGTGAGCTTGAGAGAAAGAGAGAAATACTTCTTGAGAGAGAAATAAAAGAGAAAGAGCAAGAAGAGAGAAAGATCAAGAGATCTAGAGATAAAAGACCTAGAGAGAGCCAGAGAGAAAAGACCCAAAGAGAGAAAGAGAGGTGAAGAGAGATAGATATAAAAGTGAGAAGAGGAGGGAAAAGAAGGTTCTTGAACCATTACAATCCATCCTGAGCCATTTCTACCAACCAAGGTAAGTGACAAACTAGGAAAGACACTAGGAAACAATTGTTTGAATGTTGAAATGTTGTGAGATGCTAACACGCCACATATACATTTGTGCGGCACACTAGTGTCTAGAAAAATTATGGTAAAAAATGGTGGGAACAAGGAAAGAAAAAGTTTTAACGCAAAGCTAACACAAGAAGATAACTATTGAAAAAGGGTCTTAAGCATCTTGAGGGGAAAAAGGCAGATGGGAGGACTGAAATGAGCCTACACAAATACTAAGGGAATGGACACTAAAGTGGATATAAAAGTGTAGATGAAATTATAGGGGTATACATTTTTTGACACCACAATATAGATTGCCATGCACTATAGTATACAAATAGTCAAGGTAAGTTAACTCATACAAATATGAAATGGGTAAAATTTTCATAGAGTTATTCATTTACTTCAAAACATAGAAGTGGAAAATAAAATTAGGTAGTTACGCTAAGTAGAAGGTGTTTAATGTTGAATGAGTTAAGAGTGAATGTTGTTGGTTTTGATTCAATTAGGAACTTATATGAAGAAGAAAAATTAAAAGAAGCATGAGAAACATGTAAAATTTCTAGGAAATTATATAGGTTGATCAATCCATTTCCTACATAACCCCATGAGAGAAACAAATGCATGAAAGCTTATAAAATAACTATATGCAAATATAAAAGACATATCATAAGATAAAATAAGATAGACCTTGGGAAAACCCTTAAGAGAGAAAAACCCAACCTACAAAAGCATCCACACTCAATGTATTATTCAACAATGGAACATTACAATACACTTATAGAGTCTCCATGAATACTTTAGAAAGATCAAGCTCCTCTAATGCATCATCCATGTGTCCAAGCATGTATCCACACATCCCATGCCATGATTCACATATGCACTCCTTGGAAGAATAATCAAAACAATGATAGCCAAGCCAAAACCCCAACAAGAAAAATACAACCACTAAACATGCACTCTATTTTATAGACTCAAGCTCACACAAATACAACCAAGTGGTAAGTAAAACCATGTGACTCAAAACCATGATTTCACAAAACCATTGACCCCACATTTACTTTTTGGTACTAAGTTTCCCAATATGAAATATTTCCCAATGTGAAACACATAAAATATCTAACCCAATGTTATATATAACTTTACAAGTGGCCCCAAATAAATATTTAATGTGGCTAAACACATCACCTAAGATGCACCAAAAATAAATATTTTTTTACAAAATTAAAATTACTCTAATGTTATGCAAGGTGCACAACACCTATTCTTAACATTCTCTCACTTGATGTATTTATTACATAGGGTTTGATCAATAAAATGCATCAATATATCCATACATGAAACCACATGAATCTCCAACATGCTCTTGTGTTCCATCAAGAGATCTACAACAACATCAAAGATTACAACCATATCAAACAAGAAATCATGTCATCCTCCAACATGCCACCTATGGAAGAAAATTAAAATCCAGAGTGAAAATGCATCAATCTAAAGAACACAAGAATCAAATCCAAGTGATAATAAAGCCTCCAAATTGTTGTAAAATGCAGAAAATATAATATGTATATAAATAGCAACCAAAAATGCTAATCCATCCATTCATCCATAACTCAAATATATCCAAACTTTAATAGAACACATGCCAAAAATATACCAACCCATAAACTACAACCATAAGCTCAATGTGTCAACTTGTGAATAGCATACACATCAAAGAACTCCCACTGCATGGGTAATGTCAAATATGTAAATGATAAATGCATACCAATTCCATGAATAACATCAAATAAAAGGTGTAACCAATATCATGCAATACCAAGGAATATCCAAAAATATATGCAAAACCTGGAAAAAAGTATTATGCAACATATATCTCACTATTGGTCTCCATAGCTCTCATAATTTCTCCACACTCAATAAAAGAAAGAGATCAAGAAACCTTTATGATTTCACCAAAGAAAAATGAAGAAAACATGAAAAAAAATATGAACACTATAGATCTACACAAACCTCAATATAATATTATGTGAATATAAACATCTAGGAAGAAAAATAAGACCAAAGAGAAAACTTGCAAATCAAAGGATGTAGCATGCCATTCTAAACAAACCTCTAAATTTTATGCTATGTGAAGATCTCATTTTATGAAAATACCCAACAAAACCTAATAATTCAATCTCCAAAATCAAAAAACACATATGTATCTCATATAACCAACATATATGTAAGCCTCTCAAAACAATATCAAACTCAAATTCATTCTCATATTAGGAAATTATCCCAATGATATCTCCTAAACTCCTTATCAATGAATGAAATCATAGATAAAATCATATGAAAAAGGAGATAACCATGCAAAACATCCCTCAAATTAACCCTATGTAACTAACTATTCATAGCTCAAGATACATATCCATGAGAAGACAAAACATAAAACATATGCCTTTGAAAATAAGAATGTGCAAACACCTCTTAGATGATAAATTTTGAGTAGACCAAGAGTGGGGAATGAGAACTATCCTCCAAGATAACTAAGTTGTTAGGACTCACTCCAAGAATAATCTCCTCTATAGGTCCATCATGAACTCACATCCATATCTAGGTGAAATCTCCTCAAACTTCCTACCAAAACCTCCATAGAGTAACTATTTCAACACATGCTTATAAGCACAAGATAACTCCATCCTCACCTAAGTTTTCAAGTATCCATGAACAGCTGTAATCGATCAATCCATTCTAAGCTCCAAATTAAACATAATACTATCATGAATCTCCCAAGAAAATGACCAATGTACTCAATACTAAGAGAACTAAAAAGACCATTGCCAAATATCCAAACATAGAATCAAGAATTCAATCATGAAATCATGATCTAACATATCCGTGAAAGAATGTCATATGATCCAATGGGCATATCATGATCCCATGAGTACTTGCATCATGTCAACACTCTAATGTGCATAATCAAGAGTAAACCAAGACATAATCTCAAACCATCCTATCAAACAAAGATCACCTATCAAATTGAACAAGTCATAAACCAACACCTCAACCAAAGAATCCAAGAGTCCTCTATGGCTAACCAAGATGTCACCATCTCCAATCATATGAAGGTAACCATTTCCTATCAATATAACCTAAGATTTCAATGAAAACTCATTATAGCAACAAGATCCAAGAGCTCCTACATGACATCAAAAACTACTACAAAAGATCATCCATTACCAAATGATGAATCTCACATCACTACCAAGTTTCCAATGGAATATTATAAAAAATATCTCCAAGAATCATGATAAACAACATGCTACAAGTACCAACAACTATCTAGACACTCTAACCATCAGCCATCCTCTCATATCAATGCACACATACCAATACACAAATGACCATAGACAAGGTAAACTAATTGAATTTACATCAACACTAAAAATACATGTGGATATAGAAAGTCCACATATCAATCATCCTAGTTTAAAAAAATAGGTTAAAAACCCACACACCTACGTAACTTGAAAATCCAAAATCAATGAAACATGCAAATGAGTGATCCCACAATAATGAGTCCCACTTCTAGGATATCCTGATTTTTATTTGAAATCACATAGTTTTTAGATAATTTAATGATTTAAGCCTTGAAGGTTCCATCTATTTTTTTAAATTGAAGAGGTTCCGATAATACCCCCTTGTATAGAACCCCTCTAGTCCTAAATCATACCCACAATGGAGTCTCCTTTGCACCTTTCAAAATGCTAACAAAAAACCGTGTTTTCTTTATCTTTTGAGGAATCAAATAAAGTCATTTAGAAATTATGTTTTGTGAGTCTATAGACCTTATTATAAGCTTTCAAAATAGTATAATTTTGAATATTTTTAATTTTATTATTATATTTATTTTTTACTTTTTGTGAATGTTGGCTTGTCACCAAACATCAAGGTATTTGTTTCACACACATAGAAAAATAGAGAATTTTTTTTAAAAAAATATTTGTGTACTAGGTATTGATGTCTTTTTTTTAGTTAAAAGAAATTGAATTTTGATACATACAAAACAAGTTATGTGTTATGACATACACATATGTCCAAATATTACTTTGACTTTGAAATTTAATGAAAGAAATGCAACAAAAAATTATGAAAAAAATTTCATACACTAGATATTGATATTAAAAATCTATATTTTAAAATGATAATTTTATCCTTTCTATAAAAAAAATTATGTGTTATGACACAAACATCACTTTTTTTAAAATTTGTTTACTATAGGAAATAAGTTATTAATATTTATGTAAAAAAAAAAATCACAATAAATTTCTATTTTTTAAAATATATTTATAATCTACACAAAAATCCTCACAAATCACTAGTTCACACCATCTCCAAATTGTTAATGGTTTAATTTCTATAGGTTTCATAAAGTGGAAATTTGGTGAAAAATAATATTTTCAATGTCCTAATTTGGCTGAAAAGTGGGAGACTTATCGTGGGTTGACCCAAACTCATCATCACATCAATAACTTACAAATTGAGATAACCAATAAGATAACTTATAGATCTCAAGAATAAAACAATAGATCACTTGTAAATCTGATTTTCCAAATAAATCCACCACCAATTACTATAGTCAAGGAACCAAATAGTCATATACGAGATAAGAATAACCTCCTAAAACTAAATCACACCACCAACAATTAACTACATACATGATCATTCCGTTCCAAAGATCAAGTGCACATGAACATCCATGGCACCATAATCATCACAATCATTGTACCTATACTCAACTATCACTATACTAAGACACCAAGTCTCCATGCATGTCAATTCATATCCTTAAACTAGAAGAAAACCTTTGTACATGTCACCATCAAAGCCCAAACTTTGAAAATGTAGACACTTAAAATTGTCCTGATCAATATTGCACATCTGAATTTGATTACTAATATCATTTCGTCTTGAATCACTTCTTTTCAACCAATTAATTAAATAATCTTCATTATTTAACTAAATTCATCAGTTTCTCATATTAATCAAATGATCAATATTATTTGGCTAATTTATCCCCTTTCACGCTAATTTTTCATCTTATTTAATTAGGTAATGCAAATTATTTAATTAAATTGCTTATGTCTTCTCATTTAATTAAATAATATTTATTATTTAGTTAAATATCATTAAAACCCCTTTCATTAAATAAGTTAATTATTTAATGATAATCCTAATTTTCTCCATTGGCTAATTTCCCTCACCCTCCCACTTGCGAGTTCCTCCATTTGCACTCATTCAAAATGAGAATATTCTTCCTAACAACTTCCTAATTTTTAGGAAGTGTGCTTCTTTGAATCAATGAGAGACATTGATTAATCCTTGATCCTTGTCAACTTGCATTCACATCCATTGATGAGAATCCTTAATCCATGTCATCTCCTCTCATTGGCTCTCATCCATTGATTGAGCAATTCAATCCTAACCATTGATTCACCATTTTCTCATATAAATTCTCCCCATTTCTATGAGAAAAGGATCCAATTCCATTTAGATAAACTAGACTATATTGAATTTTAGAGCCATCTCCATTAGCATTTTAGCATTTATCATCATTTTAGCTTAACTTTGTATCCATTTTAGGTTACATTTCATCCATTTTCATTAATCTTCATCAATGAAATCCTTTTAAAAACTTGTTTCAACTAAGGGGTTGGGAAAGGGCTGACATTCCACATCAATGCAACACCAATCCCCTAATGGGATGAGGTTTGAGTCATTATATTAGTTTCCTTTAAGCATTTCTTGTTTGTTTATGTTTAATAGCTTCTTTATTTGACGTTTTCAAGTATTTCGTTTGGAGTTTGACTTAACTAGCTAAATCTTGTTTTATTTAGTATGGATCCGGTAATTTTAGCTTAGGTTATGATCATGCTCACATTCTAGCACTAGGAGGGTTGAACTAACTGAATTTGATGATTTTTTTTTTATTTTTTTGTGATTTCTAGGTTCCAAAGTAGGGCGACACTATTAAAATTTTCTAGAGCATGACGCTTTTGTTGCATTACGGTGCTATTGATGTATTGTGGTACTATTGCATTATTGTGGCACTTTTTATTTTCTAACAGAAACATGTTATTGATATTTTAGTGCTATTGATCATTCTGGTTTTTTCGCAGGTTCAACAGAGAAGTGTTATTGTTGTGGAAGCATTGTGGCGCTATTGAGAAATCATCGCACAATTGCCATAAATCCATAGCAGCACTATTGAAAAGTTGTCACACTGTTGAAATATTGCAACGCTCTTCCTATCTGACAAATTGATGCTAATGCAAGGTAAACCGAAGAGTGAATTTTTTATGTCTAATTTTAATTTTCAATATGGTTTACTTTTTAATCATTTAATGACTTTACTTTTTCTATAAGTCTAACTATTTTGAAAGTTTGGAGGGGAGAAAAAACTTGAAGTGAAGGAGCAAAATAGTATTTGATCTTTAATGTAAAAGTGTTTTAGAACACTTATGGGATGATATAACCCATCATATTTTTTTTATTTCATGCTTTAGGACTACTCGTTTTCAATTTGGGTTTTAAAACTTACAATGCTTTGATTCTTTTCAAATTTGGCTAAAATTGAACCCAAACATCCTCATATTGCAATGTTGGTTTAAAATTGAACAATACAAACATACACTTCGTTTTGGTGCAAATAAAATGAACATAACATCTATTTTGGTGCTTTAAAATGAATGAGTGTATTATGTACTTTATGTTCTTGTCTAACCTTTTAGTGTGTTTCCACTCCCCTTGTGCTTCGTGCAATCTTGGGTGAAGAGAAACACTTTAATTTTACAAGCTTTTTTTAGTCACCCTAAGGATTTTATACATATCATCTCCCCTTGCACTTTGTGTGATCTTGCATGAAGAGAAATAGCATTTTCTTGTCTTTATTAGATAAGGGCCTACCTATGAGACACATCTCGTAATGGAAAACTCATAAGTGACCCTAAAATCACGTTTACCAATGGGCTATATAAAGTTTAAAACATCAAAAGAAAGTAGCTTAAAGCAAGGGTGTGGTAGCATGACAGTGCCTAATGCTCATCCAAACATAATGAGTTGGGAAGGAATGTCTAAAGCTTTAAGTAGCTTATGTATGGTCTATACACCCTTGTGTTCACAGTTGTCAATAAACAATTTGTCTAGAGACCAACCAAGTTTTTTGAAACCTCCTTTGAATTAGTTCATGGTAGGTGCACCACTCCCTGAAGTTACCTACCATGTTTGATTTATAGTTGAGGCATAAAGCTTAAGATCTAATTCTCTTGTACAAAGCTAGGCGTGTCAAGATGATACATTTCCTTGACATGGCCTGTTTGACCCCTCTATGATTTTGGATTTAAAATCATTCCTTCGGGGGTGAGGTAAGCCTACTAAGAAGTGATGTACCTTTATTCCGCTAGATGTTAATGTGACTGATTTTGTTGAGCCAAACTAGTAAGTCTTATGGAAGAAGACTTGTGAAATATCTCCCATACCCATTGAGTCAGTCAAACAGATTGCTTGCAATTCAAACAACTCAAACAAACATCAACATGTTCTTCAAATTTCAAACTCTTTGATTATCTATGAGTGGACTTCAACGAAAATATATTGTTGCATACCTCTAATTAAATATCTTTTTTTTTAAACAATATATTAGTGGTTTCCCAATATATTTGACCATATCTCTACTCACTCATATCAAAGTTAACCTAGGGACCTATGATGTGGCTCTTTGATTTCCACAATGTCAAGCTTTTGTGGGAAATATTTTTCCTTGTCATAGACAATTTTAGCTTGAACTTAATAATACATTTAATGTGGTAAAATGAATCTCATTAATCAAAGGTTAACTCAATTGAACCCACTAAGTAAGTACACATTGGTTTCATTTTCCAAAACATTTTGAATTCCAAATAACAAAAATATAAAACATGGAAATTCATACCAAAATATTATATCTAAGTGCTACTATACAACAAACATTGATTTCTTAGGTTTATCACTCCAAGGGTAAAGCATGTCTTTCACTTCCTTGATCTTGTAAACAAATTCCATCTTATACTCACAACATTAGGATCAATCATCCCATCCATCTCAAAACATTTGACATCTCACCTCACAAAAAACTTTAAAACTTTGGACACAACAACCTTCAAGACTTAGGTTATCATCAATCAACTCCTAGTTTAGCTATATGTGTGTAAATGAATCCTTTTTCATACATTTAGTTAAGTTCGCTATCATCATTTTGAACAAGTCTATCCTCAAGGTCACAAGTCTACCTTTAGGATTCACAAGTTTATTAGAATCTTTATCCAAAACATCAAACATCAAATCTTTAGTCTAATTTTGTCCAAATTTTACAAGTTCATCATCCATATCACTCACCCATTTCATCATCCAATCACATCATTGGTCCTAAACACCTTAGAGGTTCACTTTTACCAAAATTTGAATCAACTAGAGAGTTCCAACAATGTAAATCCCATCACAATTCTCCCATAGTTGATCCAAAATTTATGGTAACAATAAGATCACAATACAAGAAAAACATGGAGAAAAACAAAAATACATCTACCATGAGTGATCCCAACCAACAATAATTTGATCCTAAAAACTACTCAACTCCATCACAAGATCCTCCACAAACTTCACTAGAAATGGAGTATGAAGTAGATGTTATGAAAAACCCACTTGAAATCACGATGGAAAAACTCCTTGAATATCAACAAGATCCCAAAACACACCATATCATCAATGCTTTGATGAAGTTGAACCCCACACAATACATGCTATTCTTAGCAAAGGAAGGGGCTAAACTCCCTTCAACATTCGATTTGAAGACAATTCAGGAACAACCCTTGGGAAATGTGGCTTTTATTCCTCAAGCTTCCATCACACAACCCTTGGTACAAGGTGTGACTCAATTTATCATTCAACCAACTTTGTCACACACACCAAGTCAACCTTTGACTACTAATCTTGCAAGTCGACTTGCAACCAACCTTGGTCTCACTCCAAATCTAGGAAGAAACACAAATTTGGGTTTCCAAGACACAACCCTTCCCCAAAACATAAAGTGGATGCCAAAATTTAGTGCCCAACCATATTCTTCCACCACAAAAAATACCCAAAGTGTTCCTAATGTTGCACAAAGTCAAGTGAGTCAAGCATCCAAGTAGAACAACAAACGAAAGTGAACACCATCATACAAGGTCAAACATCAAACCACCCAATTGACACATCAAAATAATTGGTTCCACAAGACACTCAAACCAACCAAGGAAACACATTGAACCCATTGGTCACAAACCCCATCAATCAAGGAAACCCAATGGTCACAAATCCCATCAACAAAGGAAACACATTAGTACCAAATCAAACACAAGGAAATGCATCCAATCCATTGGTTCCTCAACATCAAAATAATCAAGGGAACCCTTCTAATCAATTGATCCAAAGCCAAAGCATGCCACTAATATTCCAACACCAAATGGCACCATCTCAACCTTTGGTCCCCCAAGTAATGCAAAATAAAATGGGACCCCAAGCCTACATTCCTACACCCCAATCTCAAATTTTACAAGGAATGATAACAAAAAATCAAGGAAAAAATGTACCAAATCCAAATCTAATGTCCAACCCTCAAAATCTCATCACACAACAACCACCCCACAATTAACTCAACCCACAACTCACTCACACTATGGTCCCTCAAAATCCACCACACGTTCCACAAAATCAAAATATCATAAGCCAATATGTGTAAACAATTAAATTTTTCCCAAACCAAAATATCATTTCACAATCCCAAGGACAAAACACATTGGCTTATCACCAACGCAATGTGAATCAACAACAACACCAAGCTCAGTTGCTAGCACAACAACACAAGCTTACTTGCTTGCACAATTACTAACACAACAACAACATGCTCAACTACAAGCCCAAAAACAACAAGCTTAGCTCCAAGCACAACAACAAGCATAATTTCAGTCTCAACTACAAGCACAACAACAAGCTCAACTCCAAGTGAAAAAACAAGCACAACTCCAAGCACAATTACTAGCCCAACAATTGCAAGCACAAAAATACGCTCAATAACAACAAGTTCTTTTGCAACAACAAAGCTTGTACTACAACCCCCAATAATTGTATGCAAGAACACAACAAAACATATTGAACCCAACTTCTCAAGGAGCATACATACCTCCACCACTATCACCATCAAATACACCACATCAAAATCCACCATACACTCCATATAACACACCCCCATATCAAAATCCCACATTTAACTCATCTACCATTCCACAATATACCACATATGCTCCACCACCAAATCCTCAAGACAAATTTTCATCATAAATTAAGGCACTCATGGAACAAATCCAAGGCATCCATATGGGGAAAATAAAGAAATCACATGTGCAACAAGACTTGTACCCATACCCCTTTGATAGAAATATTACAATGATACCTTTCCTGCCTGGATTTTAAGTCCCAAATGTTGACAAATATAAATGGTAGGGAAATATAGTGGATCATATCAAAGAGTTTTGTGTAACATGTATGGAATTTTCTTACAATGATTCTTATTTAATGTTCCTTTTCCTACATAGTTTGGGAGGCCTAGCAATAGATTGGTTCTCACATTTACCTCCGAGAATTCAAACCTTCCAAGACATAATTGATCGGTTCATGGATCATTTCTCCTACAACCTAGACATGGATGGAAGCTTGGAAGAGCTATACACCTTAAAGCAAAACAAGGGTGAATCCTTCATGAATTTCCTACAATAATGGAGGTAGAGAGCTAGCAAAAGAAAATGGCCTATTCCCAAAGAGCAACAAATAGGGATCATAATTTCCAATGTGGACATAGATTTATCCTTTCAATTGAAAATACAATATGTCACATCTTATGAAGAGCTTGTCACTAGGGCCCTTAACATCGAAAAATCCTTTATCGCACAAGAAACTACACAAGCATACAAGAAAACCTCCCATCTACTAGTTCTAATGACAAGCCCCGCATATGGGCCAAGAACAAGAACATAACTAATGATGGTGTCATTGATGCAAAAGTGGTCCTAAGTTCTCCCAGACAAACAAACAATCAACCAAAGAACATGCAACAAAACATACAACAAATAAACATGCAATCACAAAACAACCAAGTAACTAACGCTAACACACTAAGAGGATTGCCCCCTAGAAACAACTACCCTCAAAAATGTAAGTACACACCATTGGGGGAACCTATTGAATAAGTCATACAAAATTTAGGGCAATCCAATCTAATCATGCTCCCCAACTATCAAAATTACCAAGAACCTCAAGTTAAACCACCATGGTATAACAAGAAGGATCTTTGTGATTTATAAAATATCAAGGGACATAAGAAAAATGAGCTGCATGAAACTAAAAAAACTCATCCAAGAACTAATCGACAATGGAGATGTGACTATCGATCAACAAACACGCAACCAAGACCTCAAAATATACAAGAACCTGATGTTGGATCATAACAAGGGAAACAACAATGACAAAGGGAAGATTACTCCAATGTTGGTCATGTGTATAACAATGTGGTCACATATCGTGATAATTTCATATCAGTCATCACCATCAAAGGGCCTAGTGCGGAGTGTGGAGTCACCACACATCGAGGTAAGGTCACAATCCAAGGAGCATCATCGCAACCTAGGGCACAACCTATACTTCCAAAGTTGAACCCTGGTGATTACAGTCTCCTAGACCAATTGAAGAAGAACCCTACTCAGATCTCCATCTTGGAGTTATTGAAACTATCCCCCACACATAGAGATATATTAGAAAAAGGTTTGTCATCTTCTTCTATTCTCAAGAATTTTGAAATTGAGCAATTCTAGGCCATGATCGAACATATCACCACTCCTCATCTTCTTACCTTCTCTGAACAAGATCTCCAATGTAGTCATCACATAATCAAGCTTTGCACCTTGAGGTCATCATTCACAAGAACAAAGTCAAAAGAGTCCTGGTGGATGTAGGTGTTGGTCTAAATATTTGTACCCTTCACTTAATTAGAAACTTGAGTTACTCTGAAGATGTCATTGAAAAGATAAAAGGTGTAACTATAAGGAAATACAATGATCAAGAATAGGTGTCTCAAGGAACAATCAAGCTTCTTATCCAAGTAAGACCCACCATTGCTAAAACTATGTTCCAAGTGCTCGATCTTGACCTTTCATATACCATTCTTCTAGGTCATCCATGGATCCATGCCATGCAAGTTGTTGCTTCCACATACCATCAATGCATCAAATTTCCTTATGAGGATAAAGAAGTTACAATCCATGGTGATCCTGAGCCATTCTATTACTACAAGAACCATGAAGAAAATACTACAAAATCCCTCAAGTGCCTAAAAATGATAAAGGGCTAACATCCTCCTCATTCATTGAACCATCTTCCCTAGCATCTACCTCTGAATCCAAAACACCCATCATACATAGCATACTAGACATCAAAGTAGTGATCAAGGACAATAGATGTGGGGATTATAACTTAAAGAAGGATTATTTTATGCTTGGAGAGTTACATATTTCTCCTAAGTCTCACAAGAAGCCCCAACCTATTAACAAGGTAGCTAAGACAATGAAGGTAGCATCTACCACTTTCACCAAGTGGGGATATTTAAACAAAGAAGTCATCAATGAGGAGGATGTATCCAAATTGTTGTATCAGGATAACTGACCCATGCCCATTCTTCCAATGAAAGATGATAACAAAGGATTACATCTAATGAAGGGGTGGGGGTATAACAAAAATGAGAATTTGGGGCAAATGACAATGGTTTGCTAGAACCCCTTGCTCCTGAGAAATGACCAAAGATTATTGGTGTAAGATGTACCACTAGCAAAGTGACCATCCTTGGCAAGGGTGATTTTAATAAATGATTTGAGAATTCCTCTTGGTTACCTACATCACGTGATAATAACCTTGATGAATTCCCCCTCGATGTCACTGATTTATTTGAGGATACCTCCATTTTCATGATTACAACTACATCCTTTGTTCCTAATAGAAAAATCACTGAACTAAAGCTAGTCTACCCCTAACTAATCAATTAGGTCCAATGAGGACGACCAATTTTGGATTCATTCAAAAACGATGAAGGAATCTCCAAGTTTATAGGACTCCATGGCAACTTTCCATACAAGGATCACAAAGTAGGATTTGACATAGAACTAGATACACATGCATACTATGGGGAAATGATTGAATCCCTCAATTGCAAAATAAGTGATATGAGAATCACGTGTAGATCTTTAAGTGAAAACCACACTGTGGCACTTTCTAATCATAAAATAGTAAAAACAAAGGGGGCATCTGACAGTGAAAACCTCTCTAAGGTGCTAAAAGATGAGGGATTCAATATTCCTCTTAGTTCAATGCATCTAGAGAAGTCAGCAGTACTTGCAGAGAAAGCTAATTTAGTGAATGTAGGGATAGATGAGGCACCTCAAATCACCTTCTATGCAGAGTCACTATTGGATGAAGAACAAAAAAACTTAGCAGTGTTCTTAAAAGAGCGAAGGGAAAAAATCGCATGGTCCTATACAAATATGCTTGGACTTGATCCTAAAGTGGTTGTTCACCATCTAGCAATTTATCCTAAAGCTAAACCGGTGAAACAAAAGCTAAGGAACATGCACCCACAGATAGCATTGTTGGTTAAACTAGAATTGCAGAAACTTTTTGACGTAGGGTTTATCCGACCAATAGACTATCCTAAGTGGGTTTCCAACCTAGCACTAGTCTCTAAACGCACTAGGGGCATCAAAATATGCATTGAATTTAGAGACTTAAACAAAGCATATCCTAAAGACGACTTCCCTCTTCCAAACATCGACATCATTGTACACTTAACTTTTGGACATGAGATGTTATCACTTATGGACAAATTCTCAAGATAAAACTAGATAATGATTGCCGTGGAAGACCAACACAAAACAACATTCACATGCTTGTGGGGAACCTATTACTAGAATATGATGTCATTTGGGTTGAATAATGTTGGAGCAACTAATTAGAGAGCCATGACACTGATCTTTCATGACATGATCCATAAAACTGTTGAAGACTATGTGGATGAAATTATAACTAAATCAAAGACAAAGAAGGAGCATATAAAAGTACTAGGACCAACCTTTGATAGGCTTGAAGAGTACAAAGTGTAGCTAAATCCAAAAAAGTGTCTTTGGGGTTACATCAGGAAAGCTCCTAGGGTGCATTGTCTCATAGAGGGGAATTGAGATAGATCCAACCAAGGTTAAAGAAATTTTGGATAAGGATCCCCCCTAAACATTGAAACAAATGTGAGCCTTACAAGGGAGGTTACAATCTATCAAGAGATTTATAGCACAACTGGCAGACAAGATCCACCCCTTTTCTCACCTGCTCCACAAGGGGATATCATACAAATGGAATGAGAAATGTGATAAATCCTTCCTAGAAATTAAGGACTATCTACTAACACCTCCTATTCTTATGCCACCAATACTAAATAAACCTATGATCATGTACATCTCAGCCACATCAACAGCTCTAGGTGCTCTTCTCGCTCAACATGATAAAATAGGGAAGGAAAGAGCAATTTACTATATCAATAGAACTTTGGTTGGATACGAGATGAATTATTCACCCATTGAAAAGGGTTTTCTAGTAGTGGTATTTGCTTCATAGAAATTGAGGCACTACATGCCTTCACATCAAATAAAGATCATTGCTAAGATTGACCCATTGAAATATTTGTTATCCAAGGAAACTCTCACTGGGAGAATGGATAAATGGGTAATGATCCTAATAGAGATTGATATTGAATACGTAGAGTGAAAGGATATCAAGGGTTAGTTCATTGCAAATCAATTGGAAAAGGCACCTATATATGTTGAAAATCCATTAGTTTCTGAATTTCTTGATGTGTCAATTTTTATCCTTGACTTGGTGGATCAATGGAAGATGTACTTTGACAGCTCCCATACACAACATGGGTCTAGAGTAGGAATTCTCTTTATCGCCCCTCAAGGTGATTGTATTCCCAAATCATATCGGCTATCTTTTCCATGCACCAAAAATATTGTCAAGTATGAAGTTCTTATAACAAGATTGAGAATTGTGATACAATGGCAAATCCAAGAATTGGGAGTCTATGGAGATTCAAAGTTGATTGTTAATCAAGTCAATGATGATTATCAGAATAAGGATGAAAAGCTCACACCTTACAAAAAGATGGTGGAGAGTCTTAAGGATTTCTTCATTGGTATAGAATTTGAGAAAATACCTCGTGTAAAAAATAGAGCAGTTGATGCCATGGAAAACCTTGGGTCCTTATTAGACATGCCGCATAACATTCTTCAATGTGAATTCCTTGTCAAGTAGCTTCTCGTACTGGCATTGAAGGTACCTAAATTTTAATTTTTGTGTGAATCATTGGTCCTGGTTCCCCATGGTATCATGACATCTTTACCTACCTACAAAGGTAGGTATCCTACCATCTGACATAACTCTAAACCTTAATAAAACCTTTGTCAAGAAAGTATCCCAATTTTCTATCCTAGGTGATACCCTTTACCATCGAATTATCGAGGGGAAATTGCTACGATGTCTTAACCAAGAGGAAGTTTTGACTACATTATCAAAAGTGCATGAAGGCATTTGTGGATCACATTCTAGTGGTATGACTTTGGAAAAGAAACTATTGAGAATGGAGTATTACTTGTCGACCATGGAATGGGAGGCTCATCAATATGTGAAGAAGCGCATGCAGTGTCATCAAAATGGGGACCTTATCCATGCTCCAGCTCAAGAACTACAACCGATTGTTACACCTTGGCCTTTCTCATAGTGGGGACTTGACATCATAGGAAAGATCACCCCTACCTCATCCAATGGTCATAATTTCATCATTACAGCCACTGAGTACTTTATGAAGTGGGTTGAAGCTATCCATATGACCTATATCATGGGAAAAAAATCTCTAAATTCATCATGAACTACCTTATTTGTCACTATAGTGTTCCACAAGCTCTTATCTCAAACAATGGAACATCTTTCAAAAACCAAGATGTACGTGAGCTATGCCAACAATTCAATATCCAACATCGGTTATCTACCCCTTACTATCCCCAGAGCAATGGCCAAGCTGAGGCTCCAAACAAAACCATACTAAAAATACTCAATAAGATGGTCAATGAAGCTGGTCATGATTGGCATCTACATTAAATCCCACCGTATGGGCCTATAGAACTAGTATCCACACACCTATAGGTGTCACACCCATTTCCCTAGTCTATGGAACTGAAGCTATCCTACCCATCAAGGTTGATCTCCCATCGTTGAGAATATCATTGCAAAATATTAAAAATGATGAAGAATATAGGGTGTCTTGATTGAACGAGCTAGATGAGTGTTGTCTTGCTACTTCAAATCATTTATAGGCATATCAGAACTAAATCAAGAGGAGCTATAATAAGAAAATCAAAATTTGGTCCTTTCAGGTGGGAGATCTTGTAATAAAGGAGAATCAGAAGAATATGCTAGATCAGGACAACAAAGGTAAGTTTGAACCTAATTGGTTAGGACCGTTTGTGGTCACAACTAGTTATGGTTCAAGAACATATCAGTTATCAACACCTAAAGGAGAACCCTTGCAGGAACCCATTAAAAGTTTGCATCTCAAAAAATTTTATGCCTAGGCTTGAAGGGTATAAATCTAAAAATCCAAAAAAAAATCAAAAAATAACAAAAATCCAAAGAAAAAGAAAAAGGATTAAAAAAAGAAAAGAAAAAAATCATCCTCTAGTGAAAACCACTTCGATGGTGCTTTGGGTAAGTACCTTGGTGAAAACATAGAAAACAAGTGCCTTGTGTAAATGAGCATCATCCATCCATCATTAGCTCTTTGTGTTATCCTGCTTTACCATCCATCCCATTCATTTGTCACATCCTATTATCCTATTTATTCCATCACCCATTTGCACCCATACCATCGCTAGATATTATATATCATATTCCCCTTTAGTACTACCTAGCACATTCTTAAGGTTAGTTTATCCTTCCTATATTGAGGTAGTCTATCGCATCACACCAAGGGAAATTTTTCTATACTTGCATCGAATCGGATTCTTGTATATCTTAAGGTTATTCTTGAAATCTCTCAAAAACTCCCAAAACATTTGAAAATCATCAAAATTCAAAAACACTTGCAAAATTAAAAAATCCAAAAACATCAAAGTCTTGTATAGCCAAAATCCAAAACATTCAAAAAGTTGTAAAGTCAAAATCCAAAACATCCAAATCACATCAAAATCCCTAAACAGGTCAAAAGGTCAAAAAATTCAAAAACATGGTTGTCGAACTACATTGTCTATGAGCTTGAACGTAGGAAAGACCATCATCAATGAGCCCCTGAGACACATTAGGTCAGTCCTTTAGTTGTCTATCACAATAAATTTACAATCCATCAATGTTCATATCTCATGAATAAATGGTTACTCATTAGATTCAATCAAACTATGTGGTCTTTGCGTGTATAATGTAGGAAAGGCCAATCTTTGATTATAGCCCCCGAGATCGTAGGTCAATCCCTCTTAGGTCTTGGTCCAAACTTAGAAAACACCAAAAAAATTGAAAACTCAAAAAAACCCAAAACATTTAAAAAATCCTAAACAACCTCAAATAACTGGAAAACCTAAACATTCACATACACCCAAAAAGATCAAAAACAACCTCAAAAAAATTGCAAAAACATCAAAAACATTGAAATATTCCAAAAAGTCCAAAACCACCCATCCCATTTCTCTTTCACTCATAATAAAATTTCATTCATAATAAATTGATCATCACTTTCAACCTTTGGTAAAACAAGTGGAAACAAGTATGGAAATTCATGAAGTGTAAACCTAAATGTGAAAATCTAAAGTCTAGATCATGAGTAAACAAGTTGGTAACATTTGTATCAATGACGTATCAAACAATTAGTCTTAGTCAGAACATCTGATAAATATGTCCTAGGATGTATCCTTCCTACAATGGACATCATTATCAGAAGTCACCTTAGCTATGTTACTTTGGCAAGAGATATAAATAAACATTGATTGTTTGTTCATTTTGATCTTTTCTTATGATTTATCTTATTGAACCATTCCAAGGACCTCTCAATGATGTCTATCAAAATGATTTAGAGAGAAAGTAATGGGGCATTGATCATTATCTTTCATTTGTTGTGCTTGTGGGATTTTCTTGTAAAATAACCTTGGAAAATACTTGCTTTGTTGTGTGTGTGGGAGGTCATTTTAAATAGATTGTTGACTATTGCGTATGCTTTGGTCCGAAATGTTCTAAAATTCTAAACTAAATTCCAACGAGGTTTCTATATATCAAGGTGTGAGCAAGGATTATCCTATTTGTTTGTAGAGTCAAAGTTCATCATACTAGATACAAAGCCATCCTGGTTATCAATACCATGATGCATCATGTCTATGTTTTATATAAAAAATAAGGAATAAAATGATGAAGTATCCCAATCCCTAAACAAGAAAATCATCAAATCTCATCACCATATCTAATAAAGTGTTGAAGAATCATAGACTTGTTGGACTTCTGAATCAATCTTGAAATCAATGGTTAATCCATCTTATTCTTCTATCTTCTCTCTATGCTAATATGGTATCATGACAGTCGGAAAAAATAATAATGCATCCATCCTGCATCCATAAACCATCATCATACATACATCCTACATAGCCATATCATAAGCATAACATCATTGCATAAAAAATACTGAAAATAAATACATCCATCTCATAGCATGTCATATAGAAAGATATTGAAAAATAGAATAAATCATCCATCACATTGTATCCATAGCATAAACCATACATTGCATATCGCATAGCATCACATCATAGATCATACATCACATCACGTCATATGCATAAATAAAGGCACACATCCATAAAATAAACATCTGCATCCATACGTGATTATAAAACATCACATACTAAAGTATCACATCAAATCATCTCATATATATATATCATAATAAAAAATGTGACTGTCAAGATACAAAATCTAACTCAATATGTAATGTCACCAAAAAATGGATATACAAGAGGCAATCAAAATTAGCCAATGAATGTATGTACATCATAAATCAAGGCTATACATCAAAAAGTGTCTACAAAAATATGAGGCTAGCCTCGACTCTATATATCCTCATGGCGAAATTGGTCATGATGACCACCTAAAAGTTGTCTATGCCTACTACCAAAAGGCTAATGCACTGAGGGAGCATCGCTTGAGGCACTGAGTGCCACTTTGATCCTCTGAGAAAATTTTTGCTGTCGTTAGTGAGGAGGAACATCCCAGTAATATAATGTCATATAATATGTAGCCTCTACTACCATTGTCCCATACAATTGTGTTGACACCACCTAGCCCTAGGTCTACTGAGCCTAGAGGGCTGCCACCTCCAACTACTGCTTACGATCTGTCTCCTACATCAGCTGGATGTCAAACTGTTGTCTCAGCTAGCACTCCTAATCACACTCACCCTAGTATCTATCCCTCTCCCCTGATAACCTTTTGAACCTATTACAAAGTTATATCCTACTCCTGTCAGATCCTATATCTCTCAGTAGTGAGAGCCAAGATCTAAACATCCTATGGATCAGGACCCTATGCTTATTGTTGCTAGTGTGGTGGTGGGGCCTGTCTTAATGGATGTAGCAATGGATGATAACCCCGCCCATCTTGTGGTTGCTACTGGTGCCTATCACCAGGCACCTATCCATCATGCAGAGACTATTGTTGTCCTCTGCCCTGACCTATACTAGGTCTCTATCCTCTCCCCCTTCCTAGCATGTGTCCATCGGCTAGATCTATCAACCAGGGCATACTACACAAACCATGCATCATAAGAAATTGTGGTACCTGCATCATAGGGCCCACCAACATATACCCACAGTCGTGGGATGAGCTATCTGAAATCATCAATAGCCACCTAAAGTGGAACTTGTTCACCCTAGTTGGTCTCTCTGGTCATCCGTGCAAACACAACTCTATACTCAAGGGGGGCGACATCCTGTACCTCACCAAACTATCGGGCAACTTGATTAGGAAAGTACCTCTCTATCATGTGATTCTCCCGACCCTGCATATATCTGGTCTATCAAGCATAAAATAGCTACTCTTGGTCATTGTACCATGGCAGTGCCTACAACCATGGTCTCCATCAAAAGACTGTCATGTCATCAATAACCTGTCTCTAGTATGGGACACCTGTTGTCCCTATATGGTGGAGCATAATTGTAGCTCTGTATCAATATGATATGGGATCATTGACATCAATGTTTTCCAAAGTAATGGTTGGTCTAAGCACAATTATGTGCTCCCAAGCCAAAATATGAAGAAGTGGAACTCCTCCCGACAAACTTTTCCCTCGTATATAGACAACCTAATGCATATCATGATACAATGATGCAAGAATCATGGGACCCCAAGCAAAGAGATTCATATCAAATACCATCCATTCCCAGGTAAGTCCCCAACCAAAGTTGAAACCTCGACCTCGCCTATCTAGCATGAGCACTCTAGAAATCAAAGCTCCAAAAATCAAAGTAAACATAGGTGCTCATCCTCGATAATCTTGCAAGTCAATCTGGCCACTATCTACCCAAAGGGTATCTACACCGATCACATCATAGAAGGCATCCATCTCGATGTCCATGTCATAGGTAATCTGCTTGCCATGAATTGATACTCATAGGTTGTGCCACACATCCTCTAGAGTGATGGTCGCCTCTCTAGTGGGAAGATGGAATGAGGAGGTCTCATTGTGCCACCGCTCCACCAATGCTGACATCATAGCTAAGTGTATCTTGATCTCTGGCATAAGTTCCATGAATCCTAGCCTGATCGCTCTAAGAAGGAATAGGGACACACACATCTGCTCACAACAATTAAGATTGGGGACAAACAAATCCAATCATAATCACCAACTCGTGTGACTAGGGACAAACACTTCCAATCACTTCACTACCTCATGAATGGGGAAAAATACATCAATTCACTAACAATCAAGAAATGTGATTGGGGACATACACATCCAATCACAACTTACATAGCTTGTTGTTGCGTATGCAACCACCATTGTAGATCATTGCCACTCTGATCACAAACGGTATGAGATGGTTGTCGCTGCCACCTAGAAACCAATCTTGGCTTTAGTCATTTTGGCACAAGTTGTTTTATCACTATTTTTTTTTTCAACCTCATCACTAGTGACTCACGAGAGGTAGCTAATTGTCCTTCAGCCTCCAATGCCTCCAACCTCCAATTGGTTTGCTACTTGCTTAGCATATTTTTCTTTGAAGCTCAATAACAAAAATCCCCCCCTCATTATGAATGTCACATACAAGAGATAATGTGTTCTTTACAAATGAGGTAATTTTACTTTTATAGTTTTTTTTTGACATTTTTGAACTATGACAAAATATCTTTATTAAAGCTAATAAAAATATTAACCCTACATTAAACACCTACCACTATAAACTACAATTTAAAAACTAAACAAATAAAATAAAATTTCTAGTTCAAATGAGACTCATGGTGAAAATATCAACTACATAGACTCCCTCACTTCCTACAAAATAGTTATAAATACTTTCTCTTTCATGTTTAAGGGGATTGAATTTAGTGCAAATCCTCAATTTGTTGCAAGGATATAGATCTTGGTCGACAGAACTGCAGAAAGAAAAAGAGCAACTTGCAACATTGGATCATTTGTTAACAACATGGAAGAATCCATAAAAAATCCCATCCTCCTAATGCAAAGATGATGAAATAGAATGATGCACCAACTCTCAAGTCATGAACGTGGCAATTTGTCACTGTTTTTCTATATGCATACTCAAATGTGTATTTGGAAATCTATTCTACACATAACTTTGTTATCACCTTGAGGATTTCCAAAACCCTAGAAATGACCTCATGCTTGAGGCCATAATACTACCCCTCAATATTCTCCCAAATGACAATAATATTGACATTGTCGTGCTTGGAGAGGAGGCCGAGAAGTTTGGCATAGTAAACTAGTGAAGCAAAAATATTTAACTCCTTCCTAAGCTGCAAATTCAAGGAGCTAATGCCTTCACCTACAAGTGTGTGGAGACCTCCCTTGAGGCATACCTTATTGCATGTAATAGAACTGACCACCACCTTGGCCTCCATCACATTCAAATCTATGCACAACTAGGTGTCATAGTTCATCGAATAGAGCTTAACATTGGGCCTAGACAAGATCTTGCTCATATTGGTCGATGTGAACAAGTTCGCATTCTTGATGACCATGTAATCATTGGGCTCATCATAGGGGATTACTATCTCATCAAGGAACAAGTGTGTCAGATTTTTAACCACCATAGTGGAGAAGAGCTTCTCGCCCAACCACACACCATTGCCAGGGCTAACAGATTGTTCAATAATGGTCATCTTCACTTGCGAGTTCTTGCTTAGCTCATACACACACAACAGGCCTTTCGAGCTAGCATCGATGATCACATACCTCATCATCTTGTGAGAGACCATAGATTCTTGAATCAATTCAAACTTAAATCTCAACAGGTCATATTTTTCTGATGCTTGCACCAAGCATGTTCTTCCCTACAAAGAAATCTCTGCAATCTTCTAACAAAGAACATAAACTTCCACACACACCTACACTGCTCTAATATTAAAACTAGAATTCTATTGAATAATGATCACATGTTCCAACCACTCTCATGAGAGATTCAAGGCTATCCTATCTTTGATACCATATTAGAGATTTAAGCAAAAATAATAGAGGCTAAATAAATTTTATGAATGAAATAACAATGCTTCATCTATAAAACTCACACTCAATACATGGCTAATATATATCCACTTACATATCCAAACAACCTCCTATTTAATAGGGAGGTTTTATAACAAATATCCTAGAATACCATTCATGGGTATAACACACTAACCACGAACTATTCATAATATATTGTTATTTCAACAATATATACGACTACCCATCCAAAGCTATATTAGTGAGTTGTTTATTTACAACCTCATTATTACAATAGTAATTACCTTTCTATATTTACATAATTACTAACACCTACGTGAACACTAATTTCCAACACAATAAACATGTACATAACCTCCAAAAGTCTCTTCAAGCACACTCATAGGAATGGCCCTTGAACAAAATTACCAGCATATGATCTGCTAGGCATCTTCAACTCCCTAATATGGCATTCAACATTCTCAACTCCCCAATATGACATTCAACATTCTCTTCACAAATGATTAAGTATAGTCTAACATTAGAGCCAGACTAGAGATGGAACATACAAATATAATAATGTCTAGGTAGATTATAAAACTCATCCTTAGTCATTACAAATTCTTCTATATTAACATAATTTGCTAAGGTCATTCTTGAGGTATGTATCTGCAAAATATACCATTAGCAGGTATGTATGTACATGCATATATGTGTATGTGTGTATGTATGTATGCATATGTGTATGTGTGTATGTGTGTATGTGCATATGTCTACATGTATGTATGTATGTATGTATGCATATGTGTATGTGTGTATGTGTGTATGTGTGTATGTGCATATGTCTACACGTATGTATGTATATATACATATATATATATATATATGTATGTATGTATGTATGTATGTATGTATATATGTACATATATATATATATACATATATACATACATATATATATATATTATGTATGTATAGAGCAGTATGCATGGCAATATATATATTATATTATACACATACATACATACATATATATTATTATATATGTATATATACATATATATGTATACATATATATGTATATGTACATATATATGTATATGTACATATATATGTATATGTACATATGTATATTTACATGTACATATACATATACATACATACATACATACACATACAAAAATACACATATATGCATACATACATACACACACATACACATAGACATACACATATACATATGTTATATATGTATGTACATATATACATACATGCATATATACACATATGTATACATACACATAC